>CM041779.1:43185728-43464081 GCA_023374045.1 Limonium bicolor | reverse complement strand
AGATTTCATATTTCCGGAATGTGGATCCCAATCTAGTGAACTTATAAATGTACCAGTTTCTTCTTGGCAAGGAAAATATTTTATCTATCTTCTAATTGTATGCATATTCTCTCATGTAGGTTATGGATTTTGTTTCTCGATACCTGCCAGCATATAATGCCTATTACCAACTCTTTACTCTGAAGGACCAAATGGGTCAGACCCAAACCATTTGCTTGTTGTCGAAATCGATGAGGGGAGAAACCCCATTCTTGCAAACTAGACCTACTATGAACCAGAGGATTTAGTTTATGGTACACTCCTATTATGGTTTCGCTGCACCCATTTGCTTAGAAGAGCTTGATGTCTTTCTTAAGTCTCTGTCTTCATCTGTTACACCACCTTTGTACAGAGAAAGAATAGTTGAATGAATGGAAATCTTTCATCCCTAGTCTTTCTTAGTGTCAGAATAGACCACGGAATCTTTTAACTACTTTATGCACTCTAAGGCTGCATGGCGGCCATGATTCTTTTGTTGATACGTTTCGTGCCTTCGTTAGCGTAATATTGATTCAAAGAGAGTGCTCATTATTGTTAGTTTGTCAATTTCTGTCTCTTCTCATTGATAAGAAATGTGACACTCACAGCCGAAACGTGCTACTTCTGTTTTGACTTTGGAATGTGGTGAGGCTATTGGGCCCTATCATCTATGTCACGCCTTTGTTTTGGCATCAAAGTATGGATTTTGTATTTGAACTTATCTACAAAGTGGACTTCCTTAGGTTTCTGTAATACATGTTTGATCTTTGAAAACTGACATGTTCATAAATAACTATGGAGGATGTAAAGGATCATTTCTAGCCTACCTCCCAGCACAAGTCACAGGACCTGTTTCTTGCTATATGCTCAGTATGAGCATAATTGAGGTAAGTTAATTATCGCATTTCGTAATAGTCTTGTTGGAAAAGCTGTATAAAGAGCGAGTAAGCAAACAACTGAGACGTTGTTACTAATGCAAACATATTATTACTTTGCGGAGGAGCAGATGAGGATTCTGTTCAGACAGACAGACACAAATAGAATTATCACAGGAAAAGAAAAATATGAACACATGGAAAGGGTACACAGAATAAGCTGTCAGTCAAGATCTGGACTATGAAACTGTCCATTCTTATATTGTTTATTCACTTTTGTCTGAATCACAGTCGCAGCAGAACATCTTCAAGCAGCCTTCACATGCTTCATAGCAGCAGAAGCAACAGCACAGTGTGAATAGGCTGCAAACGTGGAGACAACATTAGCCACATCAACAAGGGTTATTCTTGGTAAGTTTTCTTTCGGGAATCAAGCTCCGCTAAAGTCACTAGATCCGTTTGTACTCATTAGTTTAAAAGCTGAGGTTTCATTTTTCTTCGGTGTGCACAATACATGCTCTCATACTCATACTGATGTAGGAGTCGTCGAAAATAAGAAATATTGATGTTCAGTTTATGTGCTAAATGCATGATTTGAATCATCGTTGACTTACTGACAATATCTTAAATAATCAAGTTAACATAGTTGGACATGGATAAGATCAACGTTCTTGGTTGAAGCACTGTGAAAAATGTCTTACCAGGCATAAAGAAAGCCCTTTTCTTCATGGCGACGTTTCACGTGTTCTCCATAATCTGCCATTTGCCCCTCCTTAACAGCCCTGTATTTGTGGATGGGAGAGAATGGGGGATTGGTATAGGTAGGAAGTGCATACCCTCGTTACATATACACCTATATTATATAAGAAAGAAAGTGGAGAATTAGTTTCACTATCTCTGGTCTTATAAAATTGATTTTGTTGAACTGTTTCTTTCATGCGACAACTACTACTTTTTTCCCATTGGACAGGGTCGATTATGTTGACACCTGATAAACAAAGAAAAAATTTAGTCATATTGTATTGGGGCTAAGGAAGACGAGAAAATAGTGATCGCTTTGGAAGCTATCTCAGAATATGCCAAAAGATTTTCAAAGTAAATTACAGCTCACTTTAGGATCGCCTGAGCTGTGTGGAGAATAGTCACTGAAGTATAAACTATAGCTGTTTAATTGACAGCACTTCTTGGGTTTGATTGGATATAGAAATCGTTGACTCACACAGGCATGTTTTCCCTCCCCTCATTCTACTGTAGTTGCGGAGTCGCAACTGCCGCATTCATGGCCGCACATAATTATGCTGTGCTGTTTGCTGCTGCCATGTTACATTAATGGTCAATTGGTGAAACAGAATTCAACCAACTTATGCTTTGGAATTCTCTGCTATTGTAATGGCTCACTGCCAGATGCCATCGATGGTAGGGCTTGCCCAAAAGTACACCTGAATGCGATAAATATTTGCTTCAAGTGTAGAAAATTGTTGCCATTTGTCCGTCATCCGCGTCGGAGTTAACTCGTTTTACAAACTCGTCATACTTGATTTTTACTAAAAAGTTATTTGCCACCTAGCCGGTTTCAGTTTTGCTGATAACGGGATCTGACTCAGTATGGTTGAAAATGGTCCTTACGAATCATGTGAGGCATGTTCATTGGCCTAATTTCCGGGCTGTGTAGTTTGACATTGATCTAATCCAAGGGGGTTGCCATGTGATTATGAGTTTGCTGTTTTTTTTTTGGCAAGTGGTATTAGTAAATGCTGTTCAACAAAGGAATAAGTGAGCTTTTGGTTTGGGATAATCAGAAAATAGAATTATAAATAATTATGTTGTTTTTCGTTTGTTTTATTGTAGGAAGAAAATAGAATTAGCTCAAATACTCAATTTGATTCTCCCCTCTCACTAGGAAATGAGATTTATTCCATAGTAGATTTATTCCATAGTCCGGTGGTCATTGACCAATGATAATCATTGATATTAACAGTTGGCCACCAATTTATTAACAGTCGGCGGCCATTAAATGATAATTTATTTCTTTTTATCTTACACAAACAATCAGTAAAATAAAAGAGAACTCTTTTACATTCTCTTTCATCATTTTTGTTTTTATTTTGTTTTCTCTACCAAAACAAAGGCCCAGATGACACTGTTCAAGAACATATGATCATTTCCGGAAAAGAAACCACCTATTATGAATTTTCAAAACTTATTACTACCAATTGTGATAAGGTGATGAAGATTCATTTCAGCTATGGACCATTGTTGCACCAGGTTCTCTTGCAAGTCGTTATCAAATGGCCAAACTCGATGGCAAGCTAGAAAACCTCAATGCACAAAATTAAATTAAACTTGAATTGAATAAACAAGCCTATCGAGCCATCAATTGTGGGTTGGCCGATGCACATCGAGAACTCATTGCTGATCTATTGCCAATACGCTGCACTAAGCTAAAGAAACGCACGATAAAAGAGCTTCACGACTACAACAGGGATGTCAATGGGTCCGTGGGTACCCATTTCACCCGGTCACCCGACCCGTTAAACCGGGTGAAAAAATATATATATATTATATTATATTATATTAAATTGTTACTTATTATTCATTCTCCTTCACTCATGATTTTTGTAACCCTAACTAGTGAACAAGGAACATCCATGCTCTGGGTGACTGCGTCATTCTTTATTCTCACCACTCTCTGTAATTTTACAGCCCTAGCATACTTGCTCTGCGCAGTTTTTAATTCTCTTCACTGAAGGTAGTTGCAACCCTAACTGGCAAACATGGAACAAGATGCTATATGCATCTATTTTCTTTCTTCACTCTCGGTAATTTTGAAACCCTAACTGAAAAACAAATAACTTACATGCTCCGTGAAAATTTTTATTCTCTTCACCGAAGGTAATTTCGTAATCCTAACAGGCGAACATTGAGCATACATGCTTTGCGCCTCTATTTTCTCTCTTCACTCATGGTAATTTTGCTACCATATTTGACGAACATGGAACGTACATGCTCTGTGCAATATTTCATTATTTTCTCTGAAGTAAATTTTGCAATCTTAACCGACGAATATAGAACATACATGCTCTATGTCTCTATTTTCTTTTCACCCACAGTAATTTGCAAACCTAACTGGCGAACAAGGAAAAAGAAAAACAAACAGGTAAACGGGTAAACGGGTTCACCCGCGGGTGACGGGTGAAACGGTGATGGTGATACATAACGGGTGACGGGTCGGGTACGGGTGGAGCGGGTGAAGTCGGGTGAGTGGCGGCGGTGATGGTTCACCCGACTTAAACCCGATCCATTGCCATCCCTAGACTACAATACTCTCATTAAAACACCCAGGAGGTAGGGATGGCAATGGGTCGGGTTTGGGTCGGGTGGACCATCACCCGCACCCGTCACCCGACTTCATCCGCTCCACCCGTACCCGACCCGTCCCCGTTATGTATCACCCATCACCCGTTTCACCCGTCACCGCGGGTGAAGCGGGTGAACCCGTTTACCCCATTTACCCCATTTGTTTTTCTTTTCCTTGTTCGCCACTAAGGTTTGCAAATTCTGTGAGTGGAGAGAAAATAGAGACAAAGCATGTATGTTCTATGTTCGCCGGTTAGGATTGCAAATTTACTTCAGAGAAATAATGAATATTGCACAGAGCATGTACGTTTCATGTTCGCCAATTATGGTTGCAAAATACCACGAGTGAAGAGAGAAAAATAGAGGCGCAGAGCAGGTATGATCAATGTTCGCCTGTTAGGATTGCGAAATTACCTTCAGTGAAGAGAATGAAAAACTTCGTAGAGCATGTAAGTTATTTGTTTTTCAGTTAGGGTTTCAAAATTAACCGAGAGTGAAGAAAGAAATATAGGCATAGAGCATCTTTGTTCCATGTTTGCCAGCTAGGGTTGAATTACCTTCAGTGAAGATAATTAGAAACTGCGTAGAGCCAAGTAGTTAGGGCTGTAAAATTACTGAGAGTGGTGAGAATAAGAATGGCGCAGTCACCCAGAGCATGAATGTTCCTTTGTTCACTAGTTAGGGTTACAAAAATCATGAGTGAAGGAGAAAATAATAATAACAATTTAACATATATATATAATCTATGCGGGTGAGCGGGACGGGTGAGGGTGAAAAATGTTCACCCGTCACCCGACCCGCACCCTACCCGTTCCACCCGTCACCCCGTTTTTTCACCCGTATTATGCGGGTTTTTCACCCGGTTTAGCGGGTCGGGTGACCGGGTGAAATGGGTACCCGCGGACCCATTGCCATCCCTACAGGAGGGTAATGAGTTCAAGTTACTTGTGCAAATGAGCCGGTCGTAATTAATTTCTTGATAACATGAATATCAAATCGACGACTATTGCTATCAATCCTAAAACTACTCAAAATCCTAATAATGACACTATAGCTAGCAAGTCTTGGTATTCTCTTGTCTAAAAACAAACTGCAAAAGAACTTCACATGATGACTATATTCCAATACTAACCTCAATTCTCGCAACAGCCTAGGAACTTTGTGCTTAAAGAACCCAACATTTTTAGTTGATGGTCAGACAACCCCCAATTCTCAATCTAAGTCAAACAATAAGTCAAATCTTCTCTCTTTGGCAAGGTCAAGCTAACATTATTGAACAAATTCTAAAATCCATGGTGTCTTAATTTTTTTTGAGGTCCTATGCCAACATCAATAGACCATTAAACATATAATTTTTTTTTAGAAATAAATATATTATATTATTAATTTTAAGAGATATAGTTACATATTTCTTACATGTTAATTAATATTTTTTATTGATATAAACTATAAGATAATTTACTCTACTTAAAACATAAGATCCTACAAATTTAGACCCCCTAAAAATGAGGGCCCTGTTCCATGATACTGGGTGTACATGCTAAGAGCCGCCTCTGCTGTAGATAGTTACATATAAGTACTTTTAATTTATACGAAATGTATGACTATAAATGTAGCAAAAGATAGCCACATATGGTTGTAGATGCAAACAGTAATTTGACATGAAAACTAAGAAATAAACCTATAAATTAATAAATAAAAAACCTCCGGGTTGTAAATAATCCCGGTCATTGTAGTATAGAAACGTAGTAACCAGGTATCGAATCCGCGGGCTTAAAGAAAATAAGCCTAGTCCTAAGAAAACTGGAAATTTAGGGGATTGTTTTTGTTTTAGGGATCAATAAGAAATAAGAAAATAAATTAACAAATTGAATAAATGATAAATTGATATGGTGAGGGAACTCTAGGTTCAGACTACTCTTCGCTAATCAAATATGTAAACTTCTACAATTTAATAAGAGACATGAATTGGCTAAATTCTTTAATATCTTACTTGCATTAAATCCTAATTACAGGAAGCTATCCAAGCATAACACACAAAATCTAATCAGATTCTAGCGAAACACACTTAGATGGATTAAGCGTAAAGAATTATTCAAACTTGAAGGAAAACCTAATTAATCCATTCGATTCTCCACAAGAATTAAGCACCTGAAGGACAGCATAATCAATCCAATATAGCTTCCCACTACAACCGATTAATAGGACTTATTAATCTCTGATCTGATCATCACAAGTTCGGAAGCTAATTAACAAATCCATGAATTTATCAAAAAACACAACTTAAACTTTAATCTGAACAATCCGGAAATAAATCTCTTATCAAATCAATAAGTAATTACAATTCACTACTAGCTACGAATACACCCTTTCTCTAGAGCAAATCTTCCTAGCCTACCATGTTACAAAAAGAGTAGAGAGAGATTGAGAAGAAATAATCTAGTGTAGAAGACTCCTTCATTCGTCTAGCTATCCACAACAGCAATTTACTGGGCTGGAGGTTGAAGATGATGGTGGAGGAGTAGAACTCACGCGGCTGCTTGCATTCTTCTTTGCGTAAGAAAAAGAAATAAAAACTAAAGTTAAAGCTAAAAAATAGTAGTGAACTTTTGTTGTGTGAATGGATGGATTGATGGATGAATGGATCTCTATGCCAAAGTCTTCGGTATTTATAAGTTAAATTCAAGGCTCTTCACTTGTTCATTGATGTCTTCTTTTTAATTTTCTTCAGTTTCACGAATTAAATAGAGACCTCTAAATTCCTTTAACTTATTCTCTTTAATTATTTCAACGATAAAGCTTGGAAGACTCTGAAGTTACCTGCACAAAAATAGGGAGTTAGTGTACGCACTTTAATTTATTTAAGTCCTCCGTGAATATGTCAAATTCCCCTCATATTCATCCTAAGTCATTTAAACATCAAAATAACTTCTTTTTTTATGAAAGTTTCTTTTAGATATAGGAATAAACTTCAATTAAGTACTAAATCAGGGGAAAACGACAATAAAGACAAGAGAATTGATAGTTAAAACATATAAAGTATCAGCTTATCAGTTGCTAAGAGTGATTGTTCTAAAAAAACAAGAAGCCAATGTTAATGATATGATACTGATAGTGAGTTAGTTTAATGATTCATATGAAAGTTGATAAATGGGAAAAGAAAAAGGTAAGAATCTCAACACTGTCTAGTAGTTCTGATTTTTTTGTTACTGCTTAATAAACTAGTTGCATGTTTCATCTGAAAACCTTTCCAATTCAAGAAATGTTATAAGGGTATCAACAAGTTAACAATTTTTTTTATGGAAAGTATGTAGTGCAAGCCTGGAAGCCCGAATGCTCTCTAATTTTACTTCATGAGGCGGGAGAATAGCTCATGCAATGAAAAAGTGCGGCTCGAATCCTCCTCTTCGCTCCCTTGTAGCATGCAAATCATTGCACAATAGGGCTAGAGCCGCCCACGTCTCTGCCTACTCAGCTTCTCTTCTACTTTATTACCTCCCGTTAAACTTGGTTGTTGTTCTTTCTCCTTTCTTCACCACCCTTTTCTGGTTTTACTCTTGCTCACTTTCTTTCCCTCTTTCTCTTCACAGTGTGATGCTCTCATCTGCTATGTTTCTTTCCTTTCATATGGCCACCGATCCTTTCTTAAATTCTTCACTTGCACAGAATGATGCTTTATAGGCAAGTTGTTTGCTCACCCGGCAATCTCCCCGACCACTATCCGGTCCATACTCGTGGAATTGTGGAGTCCATTTGGAGCCTTTAAATTGACCAAAGTCCGATGTCTTTATCATTGAGTTTGAAGCAATTGGAGCCTTGCATGCAATTCTCGTCCATGGTCCGTAGCACATCAGTGGCTTCTTTTTTGCCGTTTGCTATCCCGCATCAGAAGTTTAGATGGGTTCCATTTTTGGTAAGAATCTTCGATGTACCTCCTCCTCTTCGTAATGCGCTAATTTTATGGAAATGGATGGGGCTAAGATGGGACAATTATACGGAATCATGGATGATCCTGCTTCATCGGACTTCAAGTACTTTCACTTCAAGATTATGGTGGACATTACCCGTTCAATTCTTCGGTGCATGCCGTACCAGGTGGACGGAAAATTCTCTGTCTTTAATATTTCATTTACCTGTATGCCACAAATTTGTGCAAAATATGGGTTGTTTACACAAGCTTATGAGTTATGCCCTAGTGTGCTTAAGGGCAAAAAATTGGAGCCTTTCGGGTCTTGGTTGTCCACCGAGATTTTTCTAGCACGACACAACTCATAGAAGGTGACACATCAGCCAGAGACTTGGATGTTGCCGGACTTCTTGAGGCTAGATGATCCATCGATCACTACAGCTTTGGGTTTGTCCTTCAAACTACGACTCCTCAAACTCTATGGGAGAACCTATTGGTAGGGAAAATGACACCTCCTCTAGGGGCGCAGTTGGATCCTCATGGGAAGCAGCCTTCTAACAGGGTAGTGGCGAAAGCAAACAATTAGAGGTCTGTGACTTGTTCCTCTCCGAAGTGCAGCGCGGGACCAAGAAGCAAGAGGTGGAGTCTTCTAGCACAAGCCCATAAACCATTAGACAATCAAGGAGCGGTAAGGAAGTTCATCTGGTAGGAGGAAGTGCGACCTTAAGGAAGCCACCTCATCATATGAAAAAGTAACAAGGTCGATCCAGCTGCATGTGTGGGTGCTTTCATGCAGCTGGTTTTGGTTTTGAGGATTGGATTGGGGGTTTTTTGGAGATCATGGTTGGTTTTGAACTCTTGTTTGTGGTTTCTCTGGTACTTTAGTTTCTGGTTAATGGATTTGATGGTAAATTTTGTAGTTATCATTAATTTTGTGGTTGGATTATCCCGTATTTTGTTATGGTAGTTTAGTTAGGACGATTAGCATATGATCACTTTAGGTTGTAGTATGACTCATGTAACACCCCATGTTGGACCCGATTACAATTGGCGGTGGATATTGATCATAACTAACCCATTTGCTGGCTTGTGCCTTGGTTTGTCTCGACCAGATGTATGAGTCAACTTTCTATGCCTACGATGTTGGATTTGCTATGGCAATGAAGTTGGATTGTTTCAAAAAAAATGTTATAAGGGTGCTACTGATAGCAAGCACTTGGGGATATGGTGAATTGGAAGAATAAACAATGATGATCTATTCCTAATGTCGCTTGATTAAGCCTCAGGTGGGTTCAACCACATATCTTTTGTTTGTCTCATGACAACTCCGTAAATATGCCTAATAATGAGGTAACACTTAATCATGCTAACTCCCATCTATATCAAATATCTCACAAGGATTTTTGTTAGAATTATAATAGTATTCTTAAAGGTTTTTGAAAATATAGAACTAGATACAACAAGTATATCGTGTATCTAGATATGAATTATGAAACTACTACCCATAGAGGAAAAAATAATCAAAAGGTTAGCTCAGAAAGATACTAAAATTTAAAACTTACTAACAAAATAGATGACCCAAACACAGTATGAAATTGCCTCCAAGCTCATCTGAGCATGGATGTAGTTTAAGACCTAAGAATGTTGAACCAAAGAGAAGGAGACAAAATCACAAAAAGAAAAACAAGTGTGATCTTAAGCTTTCATTTAAGCTAGTAAAGTTTGGAAGAAAGATATGAACTTCGAAATGCCAGGTTGGGTACGAAACAAATTGATGAATCTAAAAAGGTTTAGCAAGAATGTAAACACTCAGTTCAAACTCTTCACCAAGGAATCGGATGAAATTCAACATCAAATCTCTTTGATGGTTCTTCAACTTCGGCACCTACCAAATGGATGAGAAGGGTAGATACAGTTAAGTTGGCTTTACAACCGAATAAACCCACTAAAAGAAAAACCCAAAGAGATCACTATTAGTATAAGATGATAATGTGAACACATTCTAGGGTTCGTTTGATGGACCGGAAAAAGGAGCAAATATCTTGGTTGTCCATTGAGAAATTTAGGGCTGCCCCTAGCTCACCTTCCACTCTATATGGATGGTCTAAATGTCTTAACAAAGTTGACATTCTTTGGTGGTGTACCTCTCTTCCTTGCTTGCGGCACTTTTTCAACCTTATTAGCCTTCTCCTTCTCTATTAATTGTGTAGTTACATGGTCTATAGTCACAAAATTAGCAATGCTACCCCTTACTTTCTTCCAATTAGGATCATGAGGTCAAAGTTATAGTCCGAATCCAGGTGTCATTATCTACCTCCAACATAACCTTACCTCAATCTCTCACCCTTGCTTCAAAATTAGGATCATAAGTATAGCTACAAGGGGATCTAATTATACAAACCAATGACTAGGATAGGCTTAGGGGGAAGATATTCATAATCTCTAGACCAGAACATGTGAGAAAAAAATGAGGGACAAAATGGTTGGCCCTTTGTCTATGATAATATACTCCACATCTTGGTCAACCCTCACAGATACCGCGACTCCCTCTTTAGCATATAACCTTGTTCATGGGTGAAAGCACCCACCACCTTCATCAATTTAGGCATAAAGATCATCATATGTTGCATGATCAATCTTGCCACAACCATAACAAAACATCAAGAGATTTTCATACCTTAGTCTCATTTTATAGTTTCATTTTTAGGTGCAATAGTCTTTATCATGCTTCAGAGAGAACTTATTATTGATGGTGACGCAGGCCCAAACTAGGTACTATCCTTTCCTTCCTCTTTGAACCCTCGACTCCATCAACATCTAACTAATGTGGCCATGTTTCTTAGCAAACTCAAGTGTGACCAGCATTTTAGGGAGTTCGAGAACTTGGATTCACACTGATAGCATTTTTGAGATATATTGAAACACAATTACTAAGAGGTCATGTCACTAGTCTAGCATTGCCTCCAATGAAAGTTCAATCTCTTTTGCTCATCATCCATTCAAGATCGTTAGTGTATTGAGTTTAAAGCAAAATTTGGAAACCTCCACAAACTAACATTTTTTATACTTCACAAGGCAAAAGTAGACACTTCTAGGGTTGGATTTCAAAGGGCCAGTAGATTTCACCACCGGTACCGGGGCAAGATGAGTCCTCCACTAGTTGTAACTAAGTAAGAGCCAACACCAGTCTACCATCCTACTTGTCACAAGCTAGATATGAGATTCTTACCAACCTTGTCGTATTCAAAATTGTTAGATTTGACCAAGTGCACCGTTTTCATCCACCTGGTTAGTACTAATAAACCAATCTTCACACTAAGATCATCTTCATATATGATTTTAATAGAGAAAATATGGGACATCTTTAACTAGTAATATGCATAATCTTGGTTCATATCACATGGAACAAACAAACAAAAGGTGAAAGCAGGAACACTCGACTCAAGAGCTAACGAAGCCTTAGTAAGCTAATATGGCTCTTTTTCACACCATTCTTCTCTTGACCATGTGACACGTGGCATCTTTAGTGACCACTCCTGGCTAGAGGAACTTTCCTTATAAGGGGCGAGGCCAAAAGCATAAGGAAATCTCTTTGGTATCCTTTTATAGTTCTGTTGATGATGATAAAATGATCATCACAAAATGAAAATCACCCATATATAAAACCATTGAGATTGTTTGCAAGTCCTTTGCTAATTAGTTGAATCATAATTTTGTATGAATAATAGATAAGACAATAATCACAGAGTTGTAAGGATTAGGGGCCTCAGGAATGAGAGTGATGTAGCCGCATTTACATATCTTGAGAATACATGTTTACTAATGAAATAAGACACAATGCCAAAAACTGTTTTAGCCATTCCTTGTTTCATGACATTTTGGCAAACCAAGAGCGAATTTGTAGACATCCTGATAATGGTGGCTTGTGCTTCATATATACTGACACTTTAATAAAGCCCTAATCACCAAAAAATTGTGGCTTCTGCTTGTTAAACCTCTTTCCTAGTGGCTACAACCCTAAAAGCCATTTATTATTGCACATATTATATAATAAAAGCTACAAAGGGTCCTCATGATTGTGATACGCTCATCCTACATCAGGATATGAGTAGTGATGTGATTGGTTTATAAGGATACATATGGGTTGACTACAACAACAAAGACTTCCACTTTTAAGTTCAAGTGAGGCAATAGGCTTGAGGTGGGTAGTTTAAGCCTGAATGGCTTGGGATCTAGCTTGTCGACAGTTACCAATATGAGGTGTTACAAATGGTATCAGAGCTTACTCGGGACCATGTCAGCATGGAATGCCAGACACCTACCGATGAGGTCTTTGGGGACTTAGATGTTAGGCTTGCAACAAAGACGTCACGTTCTTTGAGTGGGGGAGTGTGCGATACCCCCATCCCACATTGGGATATGAGTACTAATGTGTACATATGGATTGACTACGACAATAAGGCCTTCCACTTTTAGGCTCAAGTGAGGACAAAAAACTTAAAGTGGCTAGTTTTCAAGTCTAATGTCTAACGAGCTAGGTTGTTAGACAGTTGTCCATATGAAGAGATAAAAATGGTATTAGAGTAGAGGCAGGACCGTGTTGGGCTGGACTACCAGACACCTATAGAGTAGGTACTTGGAACTTTAGATATTGGGCTTATGACGAGGACGTCACATCCTTCGAGCGGGGGAGTATGTGATACCCCCATCCTACATCGGGATATGAGTAGTGATGTGATTGGTTTATAAGGATACATATGAGTTGACTACAACAACAAGACATTCCACTTTTAAGCCCAAGTGAGGACAATAGGCTTAAAGTGGCAAGTTTTCTTGTCCGAATGGCTTGGGAGCTAGGTTGTTGACAGTTACCCATATGAGGTGTTACAATGATAGCCTCATAAGAAATTCCTTTGTAGAAATATGGATATGCTCCAAAAAGGAGCTCGTTTCCATATCGGTGTTAACTCCTTGGCCATCATGTGGGACACTCCTTGTATCCCCAAAGCTCCCTTTTTAAGATCATCACCCCAAAGCCACCCGAGGGGGACAATTTGTTTATATCATATCTGTTCAACTCCAACTAATCCTTCTAGAACTATGATCTTACTAACCTCATTTTCTCCTGACTGGTGTTGATACCATTACCAATATTCCCTTCCCTAGTGACTCCCAATATAGATGTGTGACATTTTGATAAATTAAAAAATAACTTAACTACTCAGTCAAGTCAGGTTATCAGGTGCTTCAAGCTGATGCAAACTTGGCTAGCTCTGCCTCAAATAACCCCAGTTTCAAAATCCAAGAAAGAATTAAGAGTCACCTCACCAGTCCCCATGCCAAACACCATCTCTGGAAAGTCCTCAAAGTCATCCCATGCCAAGCTAACATATTTCTTAGAATCAGTGGATTTTATTCCTGTTTCTTTTGTTGGGATATAAGTACTGAGGCCTATGCTCTTTTCTTATGTCTTGTCATATCTCAATTATGGGAGAATGTTATTGACATTTCCTCTATATCTCTAGCTATTGATATCAGTCTCATTGATTGGTTCACTTACTTGAGTAACCATATTGATCAGTGTATCATTGTTAATAGTACAAATCTCATGTAGATCATATGTGATGTCAGGAACACATTGAAGTACAACCTCAATCTAGCTTGGTGGCCTCTCATTGACCATAATGTCGCTTTCCCTCAGGATTATAAAGATAACATGATTAAGCCTTCTATTTATGCTAGTGCCTCTTCAAAGTGGTCTCCTCCGCATTCATGTAGTCATAAAACCAATCTTGCATTTAAGAAGAGAATGGACACCATATGATTATTGGATGCATTATGAGCATCCACGATGGAGAATATGTCTTTCCTTTCAACAAGGAAATCGTCAGCACCCGAAGTGTGCCCCTCTAAGACCTTGATGCTATCAAAAGTGTTATGGAACTCGCTCATGAAGCAGGCATTCAAAGCATTAGCATTGAAGGTTTGTAGTCCAAAGCCTATGAAAACATTAGTTGTCTTGCTCATATATTAACATTCAGCTTGAGATGTTAATGATGTTAATAGATATTAGAGCTCTATGTACTAAGTTTTTAAACATTTATATTTCCCCGTGATTAGCTTGCGTGGTTATTAACCAATCTTCCTTTTGGTAGAAACAAAGGATTAGAAAATGGAATAATGTCTCCATTCCCTCTACAGTCCAAGTGGCTTGCATCTTAGATTTGGGCGTCGATCGCATAAAGGCAAAGTATTATGTAAAGGCTTTTATATTGACCCTTGGATCTAACATATTATGATGAATGGTTTGGATTAGAATGTTTTACTCATGTAATTAATTTTTATGTCCACTCCTAATATGTATTGGACAACCAAAAATACTAATTAAAATGCTAATTAAAAATAATGTCTATAATAGTAAATTGATTATATGAGTTTAATAAATTAATTTAAATCTATAACAAAATAAACTATATAATTTTAAAATATTAACAAAAATATGATATCATTGGGTCTCACCATCCTAAATCCTAACCATAAACCTTAAAAACCTGTCGAGTCAGTGGTGACATTATAAAGTATAAAACGACTTCAAAAAAGATTACCCTACACCACACACCTTAAACCCTAAACCACTCTAGGAAAGCTAAAAACGCCGAAGGCATTTTTAGGGTTTGTGGTACAGGGTTTAGGGTCGTTAATATACAAAAACTACTTAATATCCATTGATTAATTCAACAAATCAATCATCGTTAATGACGTTGTGTGTATAATGAATAAATTTACACCTTATAATGTACATGTACGACTATTAGGTTAAGCTTTAGATACAGACAAATGTTAACCATAGACATTAAAAAATATATGACATGTGTGTACAAATATATATGCTACAGACTTATGAAATATTTTCCCCGAATGTATGTCGTTAATATACAAAAAGTACTCAATACACCTGCCTGTAGCCAACTTGGCTACATCTGAAGGGCATTTTAGTCAAATTAAAACACAAACAATTAATGAGAGCGTGCAAGCGTGAGCGCTTTGCATTTTTTTTGTAAAGGCCCGCGTCCTGCGGAGTTTTAGTTTTTTTTTCTTTTTTTCAAAGATTTTCCTTTTTTTACTTTTTTATTATCAAACCTTTAAATTATTGTAACTTTAAATATATAGGTTCAAAATGAAAAAAAATTATATAATTGTTCATATAAATTCAAGCTCTTCAAAACAAGACCAGACCAGTCATGGATATGTTTTGATAGCTTTTTTAAAAAATATTTTTACATGTATATAATGATACACTAAAATGATAATATGATTCATTAATATTATATTATGATTCATTAAAATTGATATTATAATTCATTAAGTAATAAGTGGTGAATTCGATTTTTTTAACTTTCCTAGGGTGGGTTTTGAGGGTAGGGTAATCTATTTGGAAACCGTTCTATACTTTATATTGTAGCAACTAACTCGACAGGTTTTTAGGGTTTGTGGTAGTGGGTTTAGGGTCGTTAAACCCTAAACCCGCTAAAAATGCCTTCGACGTTTTTAGCTATCCTAGGGTGGGTTTTGGGGTGTTTTGGGGGGTAGGGTAATCTATTTGGAAACCATTCTATACTTTATATTGTAGCAACTAACTCGATAGGTTTTTAGGGTTTATGGTCGTGGGTTTAGGGTCTACCCTAAATCCGCCACCGCTGCTTCCCTCTAAGGCGGAACGCTCCCCTACCGATGCATTTTTACATCCCACAGCTTTGGCAGACCACTTAGCCCCGTTCATCTTCGGCGCAAGAGCGCTCGATCAGTAAGCTATTACGCACTCTTTCAAGGGTCGCTGCTTCTAGGCAAACCTCCTGGTTGTCTCTGCACCCCTACCTCCTTTATCACTGAGTGGTCATTTAGGGGCCTTAGCTGGTGATCTGGGTTGTTTCCCTCTCGACGATGAGCTTATCCCCCATCGTCTCAAACCCTAGAAATGCCTTCGACGTTTTTTAGCTTTCCTATGGTGGGATTTAGGGTGTGTGGGATTAGGGTAATCTATTTGGAAGTCGTTATATACTTTAATGTGAAAATGTACATATTTCAATGTGAGAACGTACATGTTTTAATGTGACGATGTACATGTTCAAATGTGAGAATGTACATGTTCAATTATGAGAATGTATGTTTTAGTGAACATCTGTACATGTTTGTATGACCATATGTACAAGTATTCTTTTTTATATGTACAGATTTTAATCTAATGATGTACATATTTAATGATTCGTACAGGTTTATATGACTATCTATATATTTTTAATGAGTGGATGTACATATTTTTACGTGAAGATGTACATGTTTTAGTGAACATTTGTACAGGTTTGTATGACCATGTACACAAGTTCTCTTCTACGTTTTGTGCACTATACATGTACAATTTTTTTTTTAAAAGTTGTCAAAATATATCCATGATTGGTCTTGTTTTGAAGAGCTTGAATTTAGGTGAACAATGATATAATTTTTTTCATTTTAGACTTATATATTAAAAGTTGCAACCATTTAAAAAAAAGAAAAGAAGAAAAAAAACTAACGCGCTGCTACTACTCCTCGATTGTAGCCATAGTTAGTCACATGTAGCCAAGACAGATTGATGATGTTATTATAAAAAAAACTAGCACTCACCCTGGACCTATATCCCCTTGTCTTTTGCTCCCTAGTTCCATAAAGTTTGGACTGATATCTTTGTGCTTCTTCTTAGTACCACTCGATGTCGTGTACCTAGCAATGAATTCTTTAGTTAATATACTCAAGTTCCTCTTGGTTATAAATCATACTACCAATTCTGTTTTAAGTTGTTCAGTTTTTTTATATATATTAATGCGAGTATGTGTCCCTGGCAGGTAGCATGGCTTTTGTAGCTTCCATCAGTCTCTCAGGCTCTCTTCTCTACTGAAATCAACACAACATTATAGATATCAGTTTACAGCAGATATTGATCTGTTAGATTCGTGGTGACCTTGTTTGATTTCTCATTAACAGAGCAAAATATTCTTCTATTCATATGCACAATTATGACTTGCATTCCACCTTTTCACGCATTGCACCTCAGCCCACAAGAAGCATTTTAGGAGCCTGAGGATTCAATTAATTAGGAATCTGAGTACCCATAGTTCTATATCCTATCAGCAGCCATGGAATCACATCCTGGAAGGCAACTTTCATCAGATGTCATTACAATGTACGACTCATCAACCCCTTCTTACAAAGCAATCTTGTCAGTGGTGAACGTATGATTACAGCCATGACCGGTAAAGGATTCATTTTAGAATCTTTTCTGTAGATTACAAGAACAAAACAAAATTCTGCAAATCAGAGAGAACCCGTGAGATAAACAGATTCATATATATAATGAAATGTACAACAACATCAATGCCTTGTTTCCAAAATAATTCAGGTCGCTAATATATATGAAATGTATTGTAGTTTTATGTAATGAAATGTCTACAAAGGGTGGTGTACGTACAACCGATTAAATCTCCAGAAAATAATAGAGCAAACAAATTACAACATCCGATCCAAATCTCTATAGCATGACGCAGAGGAAAACAACTACACAGCCAGCAACTCGAGAGGTCCTATCTATAGTCCTTTGTAAGTAAAGGACAGAAGAAGAATACACAATCAACAATTATGGGCCAAACCCAGATCCAACTGCATGACCAACATCTTAATGGTTTCAGCATATAGTCTGAAACAAACATTATTACCCAAAAGAATCACTAACACCACCAGAGATCAGTAGCTCGCATGATCTGACTATACATCTACTTTCCAAACCCATTACTTTCCTTCTCTTTTCCTTGGATTCCTGGAGCTCTTTGAGCTCATTGAGCCACAGATCAGCAAATTCACAATCTTTCCAAGCCTCAAACCATGGTCCGCCCAGAGTATAATGAATCGCTCTAGGGAAAGTATTCTCCTTATCCTTCTCAACCACCTGGTTATGACCCACCAAGAAGTTCCAAACGAAAGGGATCGACCCGATCTCATCATCCTCCAACCATTGGAACCGGTGAAGATACGCACCGGTTTGGGTATTCACAACCTCAGGGGTTAGCAGCTTGTTCTTTGGGTGCTCGCAGTTGTACAGAACCATGGAAGACCAGTTCTTCCTAGGGTAAAGTGTCTGAACCGCACCATCCATCTTAGTGGTCTCCTTGGGTGCGTAATCGTGCTGAACGCACATTATAGCGTACTTGTCATCAATCAGATCAACCAGTTCCTTGATGTCGTTCAGGTATAGGAAGTCACAGTCGACGAACATTGCCCATCCCTCAAATCCAGACAAATGTGGGGTCAAGAACCGGCTGAATGAGAACTCTGTGCTCTCCAGCTTTCCCCTCTCCCGCCAGTACAGCCCATTGGTTCGCAACTCCGACTGTTTTATTGGGTGGATCTCTACCGGGATGGAAGATCGCTTCAGGATCGAGTACTTGCACACCTCGTATGCCACATCCTCCCTTGGATCGTAACCTATGAAGATTTTCAACGTTTTCTTTTTCAGGGTGGTTCCGTTTCTGGCGGATCCGTTGCTGGATTTCACATCCTTATTAATGTCACCCATCTGTTCTTGATTTTTTCAGTCAGTCGATGATTATCCGTGGTCGATCTTTTTATGACCTGAGAGAGATTGGGGAGACAAAAGAGCGAGACGAAATTGAATACGTTTGATTCGGGATTGACAGAGAAAATTCTCGGCAAGGCCATACTTAGCAAACGCAAAGATACCCAACTAGAAAGACAGAAAAAGAAAGAAGATGATGTACAGATAGATTGATAAATGGTGGGACAAAGAAGAAAATTAAGAGCTTACCTTATCCAATTTCCAGAGCCTAAATCGGTGGAGGGGACTCAATAGCGAGCGATTCAGAGAGAATGGGAGAGATTCACGGACTGGCACCAATAAATCAGGAAGAGTCGTGATGAGATCGGAAATTGGCAAATGACAGATATACTAGAAAGCAGAGCACCGACAGATCAGACAATAACAGGCCGCCAGTGACTGAGAGCTAGAGGTGCTCAAAACCTGTCCGGCCCGGCGACCCGACCCGGCCCGGCCCGGAAAAAAGCCCGGTAAGCCCGAACCCGAGGGCTGTGTTCGGGCGGGCTTGAACAAAAAAACGAGCCCGAATAAAAAACCGGGCCGGGCCGTGGCAAATTTTCAAGCCGCGGGCCAAGCCCGCCCGGCCCGGTTTTCAATATATTATTATTTTTAAAAAATATACAAAATAATGTATATCTTATATTATTTGATATAATAATATATCAAAATTATATTAAATATACATATATATAAAATTTTACTCAAATTTATATATATAAGAATGATTTGAAAATAAAATATATATATTTTTAATTTTTTTATGTTAAAAAAAATAAGTAAATAACCGGGGGGCGGGCGGGCACCGGCAGAGCTGGAAAAAAACCGGGCCTAGCCCGGCCCGGCCCGGGGATATTAAAAACCGGGCCCGGTCTCCATGGGTAGGCCGACGGGCTCAAAAAATCTCCCTGGCCCGGCCCGAACCCGGCCCGCCCGCCCGGATGATCACCTCTACTGAGAGCTAAGCTAGTTTTAGTAGTCAGCGATGATGCTATATAATACTAACAGCAGGGATGATGAGTCTTGAGAGAGACGCACCTAGATCTATTTGGATTTTGGATACTTTACAAAGGGGCGGACGACGCGCAATAGGAAAAAAAGTCCACAATAACACTCCCCCAACAAATATATTATTTATATTAACCTCCAATCAAAACTAATTCCTAAAACACACTAAAATAACACTCCGGGAGAAATCATCAATTGTAGAAGCTAAAATCGTTGATTTCTTTTAATTCTGAGAAACTTAAAATCGTCTTTTAAAAAGACGATTTCTCTCTAAGTCAAACTGAACCATCACAACGTTTCAACACTTGGAATTTTCTTAAGTGTTGGGTAATAGGTTTGTGAAATCGTCTTTTGAAGAGACGATTTCTCCTGAGAGTGTTATTTTAGGAATTAATTTTGGTTGGAGGTTAATATAAGTAATATTTTTGTTGTGGAGTGTTATTTCAGAATTTTTTTCCGCGCAATAGAACCGACAAGGTTCAAAGAAAAACTCGGATCGGCTCCACATTTTTTGTGCCTCGTTTGTTTGAAAAAAATTCTGAAATAACACTCACAATAAAAACATTACTCATATTAACCTCCAACCAAAACTAATTCCTAAAATAACACTCCCGGGAGAAATCGTCTCTTCAAAAGACGATTTCACAAATTGTTGAAATTGAAATCGTCTTTTGAAAAGACGATTTCACCTATTACCCAATATTTAAGAAAATTCCAAGTGTTGAAACGTCGCGATGGTGCAGTCTGACTAAGAGAGAAATCGTCTTTTGAAAAGACGATTTATCAGTTTCTCAGAATTAAGTGAAATCGTCTTTTGAAGAGACGATTATAGCTTCTACATTAATGAAATCGTCTTTTAAAGAGACGATTTCTCTCGAAATGTTATTTTAGGAATTGATTTCAGATTGAGGTTAATAAGAGAAATATTTTTACAGAAACAGGTTATTTTGGACTTTTTTTTCTCCTTTGTTTTGTCTTATAGTATGTGTCACTATGTTAATACTATAAAATGTTAGTACTTCCGTCCCACTTTGATCTCCTTGTTTACTTTTTTGACACGTTTTTTCACTTTAGTATTAAACATATGAGAGAAATTAATTTTACAAAATTAATTTTTACATTATGTAGTTTATCATATAAGGAAACAATTACAAAACTTAGATTTATAAAATTATATTATCTTATACGTTAAATATTTAAGTCAAACGACATACTCAAATAGTAAACAAGACGGTCAAGAAGAGACGAAAGGAGTGTCAGATATATCAAAAAATGCTGAAATGGAAGAGACCAAGGAAGCAATTCGCACAAGAGTACTTAAAGCAACCACGATAGAGTTGCTTAAGGCTCTGTTCGCCTTGGCATATTTGATAGCATATTTGAGGCATAAATTGGTGGGTCCCATGTGGGTCTCGTGTGGGTCCTACGTTCCATTCTAATAATATACTCTCACATATAAAACAACTACAAAACAGCCAAACCAAAACAATCGCAAAATAGATATATACCGAACAGAGCCTAACTATTTATTACTGACACATGCAAAATAAAAAAAATGAAAATGAATATGTGGCATAGATAGAAGTAGACATAAATTTTTAAATAAGAACTGTATGGATGGGTTCTTTACTGACAAAAGAAAGAGGATTATGGGAGGGGTAAGTAAAATAATAATGTTTTGTTGCTTGTTTTGGCCCTACCCTTGTTAACAAACCACTGATTTATCCTCTTATGATCTATGACATATAACCCATTTTGCTCTAACCCAATCACCTCAGTCCTCCTGATGATAGGGTCCCACATAAGACATGCTTCCACACCAAAAATCAGAGAATGTCCCACTTGTTTAACCATCTTTTTAACTGAGATCAGAGTAAACATGAAATCTGGTATAAACAGAACTCCGTTCAGTAAAAATATTTCATCTAATCTCACATCTCCCACCATAGTCACCTCTTGAGGTCTGTCCATCATTATGCAAAGCTTTGCTCATGAATCATAATTTACTTATAGATAAGATAGGCTGTTTACCTGAGAAATGACAATAGTTTGCTTGTTCTGTTTTTACACCTTGGTCATTGCCTCGAAAGATATTGGCAATTTGTTGTATTTCTTCTCGGGGGAATCCTTTTACTGGCATACTAGTGTCACTTGTACTCCCTTATTCTCTGACCATCCCGACAATTCCTTTCTTTCTCCATGCTAGAACCTTTTCTCTACCATGAAGGTAAAAATAATCTTCAACCAGGTGCCCCGATTTTTTACAGTGAGCACATTTTTGTCTCGCATAACATTCTTTAAAGTTGTGTTCGTTCTTCTTGAAATAGCCACAACTCTTTGAAGAACCAACTGGGTTGAAAGAAGATTCCACCGCTCCTGATTTGTTATTAATTGCACCAACGAAACTCAGAAAGGACATCGAGCTTTGCCGTTCTTCTCATGCCTCTCTTTGTTTCTTCTCATGAACAACAAGTCCATACGCATGTTCAAGCGACAACATCTCTTTCATCGCCAGTATCTACCCATGGACGTGAATATATTTCTTATCGAACCCCATCAAGAAGTGATAAAGTGATCACCTCTTTGTTTGCAAAGAAGCTCTTTTGCTTCACTTGAGCAGTTGGGAATTGGCCGAATCAGGTATAGATCTCCTCATATCATCTTTAATTTCTTGAAATAATCTGTCACTGAATCATTCCCCTACTTAAGCTCACCTAGGATTTGCTTGAGGTTGTGTATAGAGGCTATATTATGTTGTTCATACCTTTAAGAAAGACAATCCCAAGTTTACTTGGGGTCTTCTGTGAACATTACACTTTGAGAAATACTTGTTTCCAAGCTGTCATTATCCATGAGCGAACCAAAGAACTTGCCTTAATTCAGTCTGCCAGACGCAAAGAATCACTTGGGGCTGGTCGAATGACAGTGCCGTCAACAAAGCCATATTTGTTTTTTTTGCTTTAAGAGCGGTAATCATCTCCCACTTCCAATTGATGAAACCTACGTCATTGAACTTTGGCACTAGTTGTGACCCCAGTCTCTCCGAGGCGTGCACATACAGTAGGTCACCTACATCTATTTCTTGCTTTGTGGAAGAAGAAGGCTTCAACGTTTCTTTCTCTGCTCCGGTGTTACTCGCCATTGTTTTTACTTCACCACACCCTGATACCATAACATAAGTGAATATCAAGATCAGATTTGTGAGTGAGTTAGAGAGACTAACTTTCATTGAAGTGAGTTTTCTTTCACTATCTAATTACAACCCCAAACTTAGAAAATGTTTATATATCCAACGAATGGGGCCGACTCAAACTTGATAAAGTTTATGTTAACAAAATAATCTATCTATTAAACTAATAAGAAAATATTAATCTATCTATTAAGAATAATATGAGGCATTAATTGGGCTGGACCGTATGGCCCTGTTTGGGATGCCCACTATTCCAACAGAAATACCCCATATTTCTTCATATGAGTCAGTTGTTCGTGAGTGTCATTAAAGCAACAATTGAAATTGAGATGTTAATGAGGTGACCGAGGTGCAACTAAGTGTTGGTTAATGGTCAATCATTTGACTTGACAAAACTTAATGATATTATAAGTTTTGAGCTAAGATAATGATGATCTCTTCTAACCTAGTCTATAAGTCTATGTCGCCACCCAAGAACCTATCATTTGCAATATTTACTATCTAAGAAAAAATGATAACGAAGAAAGAGCAATGAAATAAGTAGGAGATAGAAAGGAAGGAAATAGAGAAATAAGGGGAAAAAGGAAAGGTACGAAGGACAACTTGGAATTTGACTATAAGTGAAGTCCAAGGATGTTCTTTGATCTCCTTACTGCCAACTCGTGGGTAAGATCTCTCTTAACCTCTAGATTCCTTTCAGGGATCCATTTTCTTCCAAAGTGGGTTATTCAGATTGAATGGTTATAGGGACTCGAATATGAGTTTTGGAGGTTTAAGGAGTGAGGAATTCAATCTTTGATTATGGTCTTATGTATGGTGTTTGTAGGATGTGGTTACGGGGCATCATTAAAATGACCTTGAAGTGGATCTTGGTGGAATTTAACTATAAAAAGGTATTAACTTGACCATCCATGGATCACCCATGTCCTAAGAATCTAATTGTCCTTGTTGGTTGATCATTGTACTCAATCGAGCCATTTCCATGGTTCTAACAAGCATAACCAAGCTCCGACGGAGAATTGGTTGTAGACCAATTACGATGTCTTCACATGTTACTTTAAAAAATGTAATTTGTGTAGGTTAATTGATGGACAACTGAGTTTTTGGTGCGCCTTGGCTAACACTTGCTGAACATGGTCAATGAACGATCGTAAATCGGCCGTGCATCAGAAGCGTGAATTTTAAGTGTATTACACAGACCGACAATCGGTCATGCACTGGTTCATTGTTTTATTGTGAAGTCCGATAGTCAACCGTGCTATGAACACGTGCTAACAAGTTTGTCTAGGAACTAAGCCTCGACCAAAAGCTGGCAGTGAGCTGGTAAAATGTTTGTGCTTTGTTGTTTGGTTGAACACAGAGTTGTGATTTAGAATTAGTCTAAGTAACTAAAATAGAGGTTTAGTGTAATGGAAGGGAATACACCCTAGGATGGTTGCGTTAACCTAAATACACCCAACACATGCTCTTAATTCTTTTTCACTCTAGTTGTCTATTAGAACTAATATAAAGACTTTCCAAATCATGGACAAATATAATATTACCTAGCTAATTGCACCTCTTAATTCGAGTTAGGTTCAAGTCACTAGATATCATTAATCACAAATTCTCAATAATAGCCAAAGGATTCACAAACTAATTAACGAGGCAAAAGCTAGGGTTTCTCTTTCGTTAGGTCATAAATCCTAACTAAAGTTTATCATATATTGCTAGAAATCACCATAAATGTCATAATATATCAAAGTAGAGCATTCAATAAGCATTAAACAGAGAAACCAACTACATTAAAATGAAGTTTAGAGTTTACAAGCATGTTTAGGGATTTAGGGTTGAACCCTCATCCGAAGGTACATAAAGACACTACCGAAACATTTGGAAGTTTAAGAGAATAAAAGGGTAAGAGATAGCCATGGATTAAGCTTCAATGGAGGTGAGCTCTCTTCTTTCTTCTTCTTCTTCTTCTTCCTTTCACTTCTCCTTTCCTTTCTTTTCTTTTTTTCCTTTTGTTCATCATTGCTCTCTGTTCTCGCGTGGGTCCCTCATGTGTGTCTGTCTTCTTCAGTCTTATATGAATGTCAAAAGCTCAACCCCATTTTAATCTCATGCATGAGTGTGTTCTGTGTGAGCGAATGAAGTCTTCTATTTGTTTTTTATTTCTCCAACCCATTCTTTAATTCCAAAACCGCATAAAGATGTCCCCATGTGAAAAATATATTCAACCACATATGCCACCTCTCTCTCTCTCTCTCCTTGCCACATCTCACTTCAAATTGGGATAGTTTTGTTTTACCAAACTATCTTCTGTATGGACGAGAACATTTGCTTGCTGTCTAGGTGTGTCTAGCCAGACACTTACCCGGACAGTTATAGATAAAGAGATGTGTGTTCCGATCTCTGTCAGACACAGGATCAGACATGCCCTTATAGAGGGTATAAGTTCTTTGTTTTAGCTCCGATTTGCTCCCCATTTGTCGTGTAATAATTCATGAGTGATGTAGACTTCGTCCATGCACCTGAACAACCATTTTTTGCATCTTTAAATCATGATCAAATGAGATTTTAGCTAAAATAAAAACCAAAGTGTACAAGTTCACTAATATTATTTAATACTCTATAAGTGGTGAAAATAGGTTATGGAACACATAAAATGAAGGTGAATATAAACCCTTTAATAACATATTTTCACCACCTATTAACTCCCTCATTCTTATCTTTTTGCTTGTCCTCAAGCAAAGCTAGGAACCAACATGAAGGAGAGATATTTAAAGTAAGTAAGTGCTCAAATGAATTTTTGGGTATTAATGAACAAAAAGGGTGGAAAACTCATGAGGAGTGAAAACCAACCTTTTCATGGTGATATAGGTGTGCTTAGGGTAAAAATAAAATCAGTATTTCGGGGTATGGTCTAGAGTGCTTCAAAGCTTAGAAGATGAGGTAACTTGAAGAACTTTTACCATGTTCAACTTCTCTCAAGAATGGGCATTGAGGAGAACACAAAAGGAAAAATAGTGTTTGCACTTGTTTTACTTTTTCAAAAGAGATGACGAGAAGAGACTTAGGCATTTTGCCTTTGCATTCAAGAACACTCAACTAACATTTTTGTTGGTTACCAATGGTGTCTCTCAAGTCGGTTTTTAAATTTTCATAAAGAAGCACCTTTTAGCAATCCCTAGATGAGAAGACTAGAGCTGATCAAACCCAACCTGGCCCGGCTCAGAAAAAAGCCCGAAAAACCGGGCTTGAAAAAATATTCAGTCGGGCTTGGACAAAAAGCTAGACCTGAACTAAAAATCGGGCTGGGCTCCGGCAAAATTTTAGGCCTGAATCAAAGCCCGGCCCGACCCGAATTTAAATATATATACTACTATTTAAAAAAATATATAATATAATATAATTTTATGTAATTGTTATATAATATATATAAGTTTTTATTTAGAGTTTTATTAATTATTCAATATTTTATGTTGAATTTTCTTATTTATTTAAACTTTTATTTAAAAATTTATTATTTATTCACATTTTTATTAATTATTTATAAAAAATAATAAAACCGGGCCGGTAGCGGTAGAGCCAAAAAAACCGGGCCTGGCCTGGTCCAGCCCGAAAAATAAAAAACTGGGCCTGGACATTAGAAACAGGCTCGATAGGCCTAAAATTCTTTCCAGGCCTGGCCAGAACCCGGCCCGCCTGCCCATATGATCAGCTCTAGAGAAGACATTAAGAACCCCTAAGCAATTAAAATTCACCAAGAAAATGCTATATGGTTGCACTGCATATTAAATGCTCCTCAAGAAATATTTGAAACTTTTTGATGAAAAATCCCAAGAAATGTTAGGAAAACTTGCTTCCTATAAATGCAACTCATAGGTGGAAGTAATAAATAAGCATGCATAATTGAGAAATGCGTAAAAAGAAAAGGTTGCTTCCCCATACTTATACGGGACAATGTCCTCATTGTTCAGTGACAAGCTTAGGGAGAAACAAAATACCTTTTCAGACCTTAAAGCATATAGCAGTAGATGGGTTACATTGTGTGAAAGCAAAAAAGAGAAAAAAAACTAGTACTCCCCTGATAAAGTACGAATTGTAGGCGGGGTTCCCCGCACTTGCAAGTGTCCAGGATTGTTGAGGCGCTGCCTTCGACATTGGGAGACAAAGGTCCATAGAGAAATTTTATCAGAGGTTCCTTTCAAATGCTCCATAATCCATCCCTTTTCTTAGGGGTATACCTGCTTCCAAAATCTCTACACTACATAAACATCACCAATTGAGGCGTAAAATGCAATTCCAAAGAATGCTAAAAAAGGCCATTAACTCAAAGGAGTTAAAAAATTAAAGCAATTCAATAAGCTAAAAGGATTTAATGATATAAAATGAAATCCGGGTTGCCTCCTGGAAAGCTGCCCTTATTTATGGTCTTTGGTTAGACCTTACCTTCTTCCAAGTCAACCACCCAGGGGATGGGTGAGAGGAGGATACCTAAGCATGAATTGAATACATTTTGGGCTTCCATTTCGGTGAGAGTTTACCTTTTTGTTGCCCTTTTCTTTTCATTGGAAGGTGGTTCTATTTTGATGGTCATTCCCTCAAGTAAAATGGAGAAGAGAAGTGAAGAAGATGAAGGAGTTGGTGGTTGTGCCTCTTTGTTGATGAGCTTGATCGTGGTAGACTTTCTGCTTAAGGACCTTCCAACGGTAAAGACCAATTTCTCATTGTAGGCCTAAGGGTGATGGCCTCCTTTGCTACACAATATGTGGATAAGCTGTAGCAAGGAAAGGTCAACTAAGGATGAGGGGTAAATTGGAGACTTCCTCGATGTCGAGGATGACAAATTCATAAGAGAAGGATAAGTGCTCCACTTTGATGATGACATCCTCCCCCACTTCGCTTGGATAAACTGTAAACCCATCTGCGAGATGAAGAACCATCTTAGACTTTTTCAATTCATCAATTCTCTGCCTCTTGAAGATAGAGAGAAGCTTCAAGTTGATGGAAGCACCTAGATCAAATAAGGAATATTCAAAGAGGCGCTCCCTATCATGCATGGGATGTTAAAGCTACCCAAATTGTTGAATTTTGAGGGAAATTGTTGCTGAAGAATGGCAGAGTAAGTCCCAAATTTGTCCAAATTTTATTTACTGCAAATTAGATTCTTGAGAAATTTTGCATAGAGGCAATGAGGTCCACAAATGGGAGATTGGCACTTAACTGTTTCAACAATGCAAGAAACTTCCCATACTCAACATCAAGTCTCTATTTTTAAACTTGGTTGGGAAAGGTAAAGATGGTTCGCAAGGAGAGGGTTTTTTTGTATGTGACTCTATGGAGGTGTTTTGATAAGTTTTTTCTATTGACACATTAATCCTTTATTCATTATCCTCTCGGGATTCATTCAACTGATGCGACATTTGGATTTCCTTTGTCTTTTTTCTGCTTCTCAATGTAATTTCCTTGACTCCTTAATCTTAATCCTCCAACTCAACTCTTTATTTTTTCATAATTGACAATGAGTCTCTCAAGATGCATCCTCTCATATTGATAGTCGTTCTATTTTAAGAAGCTTTAGTCCATCTTTCTCTTGGATTCTTTAATTGTGATTGCCCAAGCTTGTTGATGAGGGTGGTATTCAGAAGGCTCAACCACATTAACCACTTCAACCCCTTCTTCATCTATTTCTTTCACAAAGATAGCTTTGAGGTGCTTCTTTGGGTGGTTTTGGTTTTGGTTGACTTGGGAGTGTACCAACCGGTCTTTGAGAAAGTTGTTAAGAGATTTGATCAAGTTGGGTTTTGACATTTTTGTTAAATGCCATTTGGTTAGCCTTGAAGGCATCTTGTTCCGTGAATTTAGTTTGAACAATGGTGATGAAGGTTTTTGGAATCCTGAAGGACCTTGAGGTCTATAACCCATTTAGGAACTAGTTGCTTGATGGGAAGCTTGGGTCTATATCCCTGAGAGGTGTTGGAAGTATTACTTTGTCTTCCTTGGTTTTTATTATTGTTCTTCAATGAGAAATTTGAATGATTTCTCCATGGATTTGCTGTTGAAAAGAATAGTTGATGTGGTTACCAACATAGTTCACATGCTCTTGGTTACCCATGTAACCTTTCCCTTCACAATCATGGGTCACATGAGGACCCGCACATATGGCATACCCCTCCGTAGGGGACTGGAATAAAAAGAAGCTACTCCTTTTTCATGGTCTTTTTTCGGTAGTAGCTAACTTTCTCCACCATCTTAGAAAGAACATAAATTTGGGCCAAGAAATGATCTGTAGGCTCCACATGTAGAAGACCAGCTGCCCTGGTATTTCTTCCCTTGCTTCTTGACCACTACCTTGTATTGATTGTCTTGGTAGAAGGTGTTGATTTCTTTAATGAGCTGTGTAACGACCCTAAAACCACCCTAGTTCTAAGGTCAAAATATGTCGCACACTTATTACCTAATTAACATATCACTTTCCGTATCAAAGTAGGCAAATCAAACAAATAACTATGAGGTTTTACCAGAGAGAAAATGCAAATCATACTCATTTCAGAATCATAATCAAATCAGAGAGTTCATCAATAAAATCAAAACGAATCCCTAGAATTCCCCATGGGTGAACACACCCATACCGAATCCATCTACCACCTACCTCGAATCGAAGAACCTGCAAGACTCTATAGGATCCACACCGCACACTCTTTGAATCCCCACTCGAAACTCAACGAACTAGTGACTGAATTGATTATAAGCCGGAAACAAAATCAATACTCGTAAAACCCATAATCTCCAAACTTAATGATGACAGACAGTGGACCAGAACCCTCACACAAAACCACCCGACGATTGAACTTTGGATGAAAAAAACAAAAGAAGAACAAGAGAGCATGAAATGGAGAAGGAGAATAGGAGCAAAGGGAAAAAAGACTATGAATTCAGAATGTGGAAGGAGGGAGGAGAAAAGGAATAACGTGATTTAGAAAACCCCCTTCCTAACTTATTTAATAACAAGCAACATTACTCTCTTGCCCCTCCTCCCTTATAAGTCTATAAAATCAACCTCTCATGACATAACTCACTAACATAAGATAGAAAATAACATAATAATCCCTTACAACCATGAAACAAAAGAAAAAATCTGGGGCACAACAAGCTGCCTTGTTTTATTAGTGGGGTAGTACATAGTACTTGGTAAGGAACTTTTGTGCCATCTGAGCCCAGGTGTGGACTGATCTCCAAGGAAGACTTTGATACCACCTTGCAGCTACATCTTGTAGAGAGTATGGAACAAATTGCAACCAGATTCTTTCATTTAAAGCGCCAACTTTCCCAAAGGAATTGTAGAATTCTAGGAAGAGGCTCAGGTGGTAGGGTGCATCATCTGGATCTATCCCACTGAATCTCCTCAAATTTGGAATCACTGTAATGAAATGTGTTAGGATCGGGGGTGCTGACCGAGTAGGTCTAAGCTATTAGTCTCAAACCAAATCAACGATGTCTGAGAATGTAGATGCAGAAGCTTTGTTGAAATTTACAAGAGTAAAAAAATTGTATTGAAAACTCAAAGATGAATTTACAACCTAGTTCTTTACACTTGGGGTTAGATAAAATAGCTCTGTCTAACACCTGCACTCAAACCTCTAAAGACTGATCAATACAACATATGAAGAATTTGGGTGCAAGTAGCTCTATAAGCAAGATGAATCATTCTATCCATAAAGGGAAATATTTGAAGTAATCTCTAAGGTGAAAACTCTATCTCAGTGTGACTCTCTAGAAATGTGTAAGTGGAAGCCCTAAATATTAAAAATGACTTATAACTGGTTAAATAGTGATAAAAGTCAAAGTAACTGTTCCTATGATGTTTAAACTGATGTTTCCATGACCTTCCACTAAGAATAAGGTGGGAATATCTTCAACTGTTGTACGGTTGACTTGTTTTGACTCATTGCCACATATTGACTCACTCTGATGTGTCTAAACTATAATCTACCTTGTTGGTCGACCTTGAGAGTGATGGGTGGTTATTTTCTCTGACTTCTCTACGTTCTAGCTTTAAGTGTGCATTTTCTCGCTGCTACTTCAATTAGTGAGACTTTTCTTTGCAACGAGACCCGTTGTGGCCTTCTTCAACCTTGACCGCCTTGATTATCGGAGCTGGTCATATGTGAACGTGTGTAGCAGATATTTCCTTGTATATCTCCATGTTTTATCATTGGAGGTCACCTTTTAGCTTCTGGAACTTTCCAAGAGCATCTTATGTCACAACACGACTCCTTCACGTAGTGAGACTCCTTCTTTCATCCAGACTTATAGTTATGCCATTATTAGCAAAACCAAGGGTTCCAACAATTTTCCCTTTTTTGCTGATGATGGCAAAGGGAACGGTCTCTATTAGGATGAACTAAAGTTCTCCCTTAAGTTGGGCATCATTAATAAGATGAGATGTAAATACAAATTGCTTGCCAGATAGAGTCAATTTGACAACCAAACTCTGTCTGTCTTGACTCTTTTTCTGAGGGAAGGCCCTAATTGACTTGTTCTCTTCACTAGGAGTTACTGTCCATTAAATCAGACGTTCTCTATCTTGTTCCTTTTTTGTTGCATCAATTCTTATTGTTAACTCTTACTCGTAGCTAGGCCTTTGCAATCTTCAACAAAACTCTAACAGGTTCACACATTTCCCCCCTTTTTTTGCTGATGATGCCAAAACCACTCGAGTAAATCCAGTAGCAAGAGTTAAACTGCAAAAAAAAAAATATACAAGCAAAACAAGCTCAGAAGAACGAACCTCGTTGATTGATTCTTCCTTAGTCCAATATTCCCTCTATGTTTGAGCACATCATTTAAGGCAAGACCAGTAAGAGAAGAGCATAATAAAACTAGACTAAGCTTAAACAGATATAGTCTACTTGACCATCAAGTAGGGAAAAATCATAAGTGCAATTTAAGTATTTCTACCACCAAAAACATTAAAACGTATTACTGAGAATGGGATTCACCGCTTCCCCCCATCCTTTTTGACGTCATCTGGTAAAATAGGGTAAGTTTGCTTGACATCCAGAAACAATCACATGGCCGATAGTTATAGATAAGGAGATGTGTGTTTTGGCCTTTGTCCCAGGATCGGACGTGCTCCTAAACAGGATATAAATTCTTTATTTTAGGTTTAAATTGCTCCCCATTTGCTGTGTTATCATTCTTGAGCGATGAAGGTCCATGCATCCGAACAACTCCTTTTGCATCTTTAGATCATGCTAAAAAACTCCTTTATCTAAAATATAACCAAAATATATAATTTCACTAACATTAACAAAATATTCAATAAAATGGTGGAATTAGGTTATAGAACACATAAATTGAAGCTGAATATAAACCCTTTATTCACCACTTATCACTCTCTCTCCCTCTCTCCTGTTTTTGGTAGGAAATATGTTTAAAAGGATTTCTGTCTATCTGTCACACAAAATACTAATTCTAGATACTTTATAACCAATATTCTTACATGTAGTTATTGATGTTGGTTGAAACAATATTTAACTAAAAAATATCACATTTATTTGTCAATTAATAAGATAACCCACAACCCATAATTGAAGAATAGCCCAAGAAGATGCATTTGAGAGTGAAAAGCTAGCTTATGTTCGTTATGAGTCCTTAAATGAGACCAACGCAAGCACATCCAAACACCTTCATAACGATATAATTGGGTTCCCTCTTATATAGCATCTCATAAGGGAATTAAAAGGAATATACCTTTGTAGGTGTCCTATTTGAAAGATAGACAACATCCTTGGTGTGAATGTCATTGAGGAATGAGCAAGAAGAGTCAGACCCTTGTCTACAATAAATATGTTTCTAAATTCCATTTTCCCATTTTGTTGATGTGAGTACAGGCAAGTCATGTATCTATGAGCTATCCCATATTTGTTGGTTAAGGATTTTCAACAACAAAACTCCCCTCCCCCTTATGTCTAAATGGTTTCTATAACAATAGAGTAGTGACTATGAACCAATTGAAAAAAAATATCACAGATCTAAAAACATCTAATCTTCTTGCTGGAGGAAATAACCGTATGCTAGTCATCAACTATAATGAGCAAAAATATCTATAACCATCAATTAAGGCAGTATAAGTTGGCCCCCAAACATCTAGAAGGCAGAAGGCAGTAGAAGTAGAAGTACCCAGATAGTAAGGAAAAGCATGATGTTTACCTAAACAATAGGCATTACAAAAGTTAAGGTTCTTAGCATATTGAAAAGGTAAATGATTTGAATTCAAAATCTTGCCAGTGTCACATTGAGGGATGTCCTAGATGGTAGTGCCATGTGTATGCAGAAACTTTAGTGCCAAGAATATGTGTGTGGCATTAGCAATAGAAGTATTATGATAAAGGAAAAAATAAACTTCACCCTAAATGGACTTTGATGGAGAGGCTTCCTAGTATGCAGATATTTAAAAAGAAAGTTCTTTGAATTGAAATCAAAGTAAGTTGTGTGTATGTAGAATTGGAAGACTGAGATTAGATGTTTCTTATGGGCAGGGGAATGATAAATTTGATTTAAAACAAATGCACCAGAAATGAGAGGAATACAACATGTGGCATGATAACAAATGAACATATTTGACTCATCACCCAAAGTCACAGTACTAGGTCAAGTGTAGTATGTTGCTCCTAGGTTTAATATGAAGAAATATCTTGTAAAATGATGAGTGATTGCAGTGTTAGGCAGCCAATCTGAGGTAGCAAAGCGACCAACTGCATTGGTTAAGAAACTTGGTGGAAGTGATACCTAATATGTCTAGTTAAAGCGATGATAACACACTTCAACCACAAGATCCTTACTTTACATATTTGACTTATGGGCATGTTGTCAGGCTGCCCATTAATATAGTAGGACCCACTCCCATAACCTCTTCTTAATGAGCCATTGTTAAAGCCACAACCTGGGGGCATTGCACCCTTGATTGTTGAAAAAAATCTCCACTTTGATAAGCTTTTCCGCCCATAGCTTGTGTAATTTTCCTCAGACATTTACACAAACATGTTTAGTGATTTGTTTACTATTCTGCTATAAGATATCCCCATAAATCAAAAGAAAATCGTAGACCTAATGTGGTGTACAAATCTTAGTTCAAGTAAGAATATTGGTCACCATAGACCCGGACTCCCTGGGAAGACCACAAAGTATATAAGATTGAAATTTTGTATTAATACCTCAAGGCCAGTAAAATCTAAAGTAGATGATAAACGTTAGCCGAGTTAGAATATGAAGTAAGGTTGTCATCAGTTTTCTTACTACTTCCAGCAAGTTTGAGATGAAGTTGACCAAAGTGAGTTGTGTTTGAGCCGTGAAGAAGTCATGTAACTTCTTCCAAACTTCATCTGAAGCTAATTCAATGACATCATCAACAACTCACTCTGAGCGATCCCCACCAACAGGTCCAGCCTTCGCAGTTGTGCGCATTGGCTGTCTCACTATAGCAAGAGGAGAAGACCAAAGGACGCTGTCAGACGGGCCGCCCTCGCTAATGTTGTCTACTTCACTTGGATTGAAAGATGTAGAAGAGCCATGATGGGCCAGGCCAGAGACCCCGCCCTTATCATTGCAGATGTGAAGAAATCAATCAAAGGCATCATCGGGAACCATTTCCTTCCTAATAGAGATAACGCTTGGCTCAACCAGATCTTGGAGTCCTAATCTAATTTGCATCAATTTCTGTTATGTACCCCACTTTTCTTTGATTATGTTGCGTTATGTAGCGTCTTGTTGACTAATCGCATCTGTTTTAGAACCAATATGACCCCAATTGTCTTGTAATCCCCTGGGTATCTGATACATAGTGCCCCTATGTATCTCTTTTTGTACAAACTCTATTATTATCTCAATACATATTTCACCATTTATTCAAAAAAAAAAAAGGAATAGAATAGTGACTTGGAGTTGATCATGCTGCGTCCACTTTGCATTTTTAAGGTTAGAATCCCTTTGTTCTGTTTGGGTGAACAAGTGAGTGATCCACCAAGAAACTTGTATAGATTGTTACCCTTTAGAAATGGTAAGATCATTCACCTCCAGAAATGAAAATGATCTTAAGTTACTAAATTGGCAGCTGCAACATATAATATGGATTTTATACTTGACGTTGCAGGTGTGGAAGCGTCTACTTTTGCTTGAGAAAATGAAGATTCACTTAGAGGAAAGCGAAGAAAACAAAATGAAGAATAGAAAATGGGGAGATGACACCCAGACGCAGAGATCGCCTCAGCTAGCCATATTGTAGCTCTGATATCATAAAAAAATATATAAGATATTATTGATGATAGTTGCTATATTTTGTTCTCATGTATAATACAATACTCTTGTATGTATAGAACTATGTGGGCTGTAATAAGCATAGCTATTATGAGATACGATGATTGGCTTCATCGTATATATGGTATAGATCATCTACCCTTTTAAGTTTGCGGTGCTTCGCTAGTCGCTAACCCTTGTTGAGACTGCGGCAGTGCTTCTTGGGTTGTTGATTTAGCTGATTACATTCTCTCTTCATGATTCTAAGCTTCTTGCACGATTCAACAAACATACTGCAATTCAACCAAAAAAAATATTATGCTTCACGAATTAAAATAATGTTTTCAGTGATTAACTGTTGTTCATGAGTACTCAGACAATGATGAGAAATGCGAATTGTTAAATTATAATGGCTGCTTACTTCCAGGGGACATCGCCGATTAGCATCCAGTCTCCATCTTTATCTTCGTAGACAGGGACATATTCTGAGTTTCCAGAATCCATTAGCCCTTGTTTGCCTGCTCGGTCATAATTAAGAGTATAATAAAACTCAATTCATATATATCGTAGAGAATATTGACGTTAATGAACTTAATTTAAATGCAAGAATTCATCAAATTAATTACTATTCACATCATATAATATTAACTGTTATTTATAATAAGATAAAATAAATCTAATTGCAATTCACGAAGAACCTGATGAATCATATAACCTAACTAGCTACGTACCGACAATTCCGGACAAACCAAACAAGTCCTCCACAGCAGCAACGAGGTCAACGTAATCAGTATGAACACCCAAGTCAACTTTTCGAAGGAAAGGGATGCCATCCGCACTGACTTTAACGTACGGACGTACACTTTTTCCTTGGAGGAGATTTTCATCTTCTGTATATTTTTTTAGATAGTTTGGGAGTCCTCATCAGTCTCGCCCCAATGCTGTTTCTCCTCCTATATGAGCACACTGGTGGCCACCCTACCACCAACTGCTGGTTTTTCCTCTGCTGGTGGTAATCCTTGATGAGGGGCCGCCGCCGCATCCTGCAGCACTACTACTGATGTTGGAGTAGCTTCGCTTCTTTTGATGATCAGTGATAGTACTAGAAACACCACCGCCGCCAGGTAAGCCCAGCCTTAGTTCCGTTATCTCCAGCCCTAACTCCGTTGCTGCAGACGCCATCATCGTTTTTCTCTTTTCTCGAGTGCCGAGTGGTGACAGGATGGATGAGAGCTCAGATATCAAGTTATTATATTTATAAACAATGTAGGACCAAATTAGGAGGTATTGGTGGGTTTCGGCTTGCTTGAATATGGCAAGTGTGGTGTAGACAGTGGCATAGTGGTGTTTGTATATATATTAAGTAGAAAGAGACAGCCAGACAAACAAAGCAAGGACCATAATTATAAATAAATTACAGCATCCTCCGGTCGTCCACTAATGGCAATGTACATATTACATCTCTAATCACAAAGAGAGAGGCGGGACAATAATCATAGAATCAAGATTTTTTGTCGACTGTTAGCTTTCTTTGTTGACCATTTGAAAATCTTTTCATATTTTTCCGAAAAGTAGCTAATTTTTATTTAGTTAAGGAGGTACACCTCCACAAAACAACCCGTAAACCAAAATTGAACTCGAAACAACCAACTAAGAGGTGGTCTACAATCCCATTTCTCTAAGAGATAGCCAAACCAGGAAAGGTAGTAGCTTAAATTGTTCCCAAATCATCCAAATATGCTCTCATTTCTACCTCACTAAGTTGTCTATTAGAGCTACTGTAAGGATTCTCCAAATCATGGATTAATCAAATCTTACCTAATTAATCACACCTCCTAATTCAAGAAAGGCTAGAGTCACTAGATAGCATTAATTTCAAGCTCCTAACAATAGCCCTAAAGTTCCACTCCCTAATCTAAAGAAATGGAAATTAGGGTTCATCCCCAATTTGTCTAATCCCAAGCTCAAGATATAATTTCACAAGGAACCACAATAAATGCAATAGGAGATATCAAATCTAGAGCATTAATTAAGAATTGATGAGGAAAAAACAACTACAAAAGATGAGTTAGGTTTACAAAAAGTAATTTGGGAATTTTGGGGAGAAACCCCATCCCAAGGTATACAAGAGTTCAAACAGCCATTAAAAAGTAAAGAGAGAGAGAGAGAGAGTAAAAAATGGCCATTAATGGTGCTTGGGAGCTTCAATGGAGGCGGGTCTTCCTCCTCTCCTTCTTCTCTTCTTCTTCTTCTTCCTCTTTTCCCCCTCTTTTTCTTCCTTTGGCGTCGCTTTTAGTCTAGGTTCAAACTCCCCCCTCTCTCTCTCTCCTTCTTTTTCTGCTTTTAAAAACGCAAATCTAGGTAAAATTTTGACCCGACCAACCCTACCAAGGTCGGTCCTAGGGTCGGTCAAAGTTAGAAGCAATTTCGGGTGCGTTTTTAAGTCCGACCGACCCACCTAGGGTCGGTCCTAGGGTCGGTCGGAACCAGAAGCACTTTCGGCCCCCGGAACGAGCAATTTTGGGCTCCAGAACTGCCGACCGACCCACCTAGGGTCGGTCCCAAGGTCGGTCCTATGGACAGGCTAATCTTCAAAACGCTATATCTTCTTCGTTTTAGCTCTGATTTTGGATCCGCTTGCGCCCACGCATTTGTCTCTTCGTCTACTTTAATCCTAGTTATTTTATTCCTCCTGTTTCAATAATAATTGTGTAAAACACTAATAAAACACAAACGTAGAGGAAAACTAGCTAGAGCGGAGAAATGAGCATGAAAAGTGTTGATAAAACATATGAAATACACCTCTAAAATGTGCTCATTTGGACACTCATCAACAACCCCCATACATGTCGGGGGTTGTCGGCTGCTGGGGGTTGCTGGCCCATCAAGAGAGCCATCATCCTTGGAGTTGGAAGCCATCCCCTGTACGAAAACAATAACAAAGCTAGAGCCAAGCTGGCCTATATGGACTTCTTCCCCTTCTTGATAGTTGGAAATGATAGAGTGGCCACTCGAGAGTCGCCTAAAACATCCTCCTGACTTGAAAAATCATGACTACGCTTCCTCTAGTGGCAACAATGAAACTGTTGTCCTGCACAAGAGTAACATGGCAATCCACCGATTCCGAATGTAGAATAATCATAGCAGAAACGGGGGTAAAAAATGTGGTGGCCAGTATCTTGCCGAGCCTTCTCGTGAGGAGCGTCGCCAGGGTCGGGGGGACTATGGAAGGATCGGGCTTGTGGGCTTCCGGTAAATCACTTGAATGGCGATGCAAAGCCGACAGTGCAACGACCAAAGATGGAGCCTTATCCTTCAGCCCACAAACTGTAACACCCCTACCGCTAATACCGTCATTACCGTCCAATCTCCTTATACATTCGTACTCACGCAGCGGATACATTCATACTCAACGGCGGGTGGTACAATGCCGATAGCCACCCACGTGACTAACAAGGCTACTAATACATACAGCATCGGTCTGATGGACCGGAATATCCGAGTACTACTCAAATACAATACATACTCCCATCACTTACTGAGTACTACAATACTCCATTCAATACAATACTCCATTCAATACAATACTCCATTCAATACAAAACTCCATACTTCAGTACAAGATAATACACTACACATACCGAGTTTACTGAGTTCCAAATACAAATACGATACCTCTTCAATTCCACGCATACTCATTAAGAGTCTATCCACTACCCGTTCCTCACAACTACATACTTGCAACTTACGTAATAGTGTACCCCTTGGTACACTTCTACAGGCAAGGCTACAAGCCTTATACCATTTACTACAATCTAACTTCATTCCTAGTAGTCTAGGCATGCCCACCGGTCTCTTCTGTGACTAGGTCTGCTTCGGGTACCTGCACACTAAAAACGTTCCCCCCAGGGGGTCAGCTTACGCTGAATATGATAACCGCATACCCCGCGTACTAGCGAGGGTACGCCGACCATTTGGTCGAATACATGCAATTCATTTTGCAATACATGCATACATACATACATACATACATACTTACATGCTTTCATTCACGATACTGCAATACTACACAAGGTATACATACATACGCACAGTACAATACATGCTTGGAAGACAATACAAGTCAACCAGTGCTTACTTACCATCTTCCAGAATACATACTCATTACATACTCAATACGCAATACGGAGATACAATTCTCCAATACATACAAAGGTCCAGTTAGCTTCATTACACACCCGGGTTAATCGGGTGTTCAATACTTTTTGCTCCAGGTCAATGACTTACAATAGTCAAGACCAATACACATGCAATACTTACTTCTTACATACTTTACTTCCAGTTAAGTCGGTACGACCTCCGGGCAGGGATTACTACATCCCACCACCGGGCTTTAGGGTGGCCCACTAATCCAGGATGCTATCCATTCAAGGGATTTGGTCCATGGAAGAGATTATAGCCAGGATTCGGATCCAACCTCTTGTGTTCCTTATCCTCACGCGTGGCCGAAACTATATCGGACTTCTACTCATTCCAATTTACTCATTACTCAAGTTAGGAGTTGGGTTGTTAGGAATTAGTAGAAGTCAGTACTTCACTTCCATACATACATACAATACACAAGTACACAATACTTACACATACTTCTCATTTCCATTCATTCATTTCATGAATTATACAAACTAATTGTTCAAGAAGATACAACAAGAACAAAATAGTTCAAACACAGTTAAGTGCAATATAAGTCTGATTCGTGCATTTATCTTATTGGTGATCACATAAGCACACAAATCGGGGTAACCAAGTTAGATACAGGGCATGAAGAAATCATACCGTTCACCGTCGTATACGTACTACCGGGTTCCTTCGAGGATCAACTTTTTGATTCCTATACATACATGAAGTAGTATGATCAATGATCCATTATTGATCGAACTTACTCCTTCTTTGATACTCTCAATGTATACTTACTACTTTATTACTTTCTTACTTGGTTATGAAACCATTTTTCCTTATTACTTCTTAAACTTGTTTCCTTACTCACGCTTTTACTTTCTTACCATCAGCACCTTCATTATTGGTGCATTATTACGTATATATGCTTACATGTGTATAGGCATATATATACATACATATGATTACTATAGTCATATATAAAACATTTTTTTTGTAAGTTATGGGTCGTCCGACCCACCGTCCGACCCAAGCCCTGGGTCGGACCATTCCAGTAGATTTTCGTCCTCTGAAATTCTTCCCGTCCGACTCAGCACTATTCCGTCCGACTCATACTCCTCTGGGTCGGACCATTCCAGAAAGTTCAATCCTGTTGCCCAAGTGGCGTCCGACCCACGTCCGACTCATCCTCTGGGTCGGACGGAGTCAGGAACTTCGACAACAGTTTTTTTTTGCCTGTCCGACTCACGGCCCTGGGTCGGACCATTCCAGAAAGTTTTATTCTCGTTGCTTAAGCCTTGTCCGACCCACTGTCCGATCCAGGCTCTGGGTCGGACGGTAGCTGAACACTGCTACAGGCTTTGTTTTTCAATTCCTTTCTTACCCATTCCTTCCGCAATTTTCCTACATACATCCTAACATGTTTTAGCACTAATTAGGCTTTCTAAAATACCTTAATTCATCCTCCAAGTCCATTACTAAATTCGTCAAACAACTTACACAATTTTCTTACTGCTTCTACAACACATGTAACAGTTTTTGTTACACCTATGCTACGGGTTTTAAACTCAATTCTCCCATCCAATACTTCTACTACCAATACCATTACTAGCATCCCAAATACATTTCCAAGCAATTACAACATCTATGCCCAAGTCCAACATTCATTTTACTAAACCTTGTACTCTCATTCTTGCTAATTCCTCCAATGAAATCCAATACCTCTTGCTACAGATTTTTACATGCTTCATCCTCATTCTCCAATTACCAATCCATGGTCATTGAACATCTCTACTAGCCCCAATACATACCTTGGTTCTCCCATTCACCAAGTCATTCCTTAATGCTCAATTCCTACCAAAATTTCGCCATAGTCTACCTACAATTCTAACTTCTCCACAAACATACTCCTTCATCCAATTCATTCCTACTCTAGCCACACCCATACAAGGGTCCTACCAGCAATCAATACAACATACATTCCCATACTTCTTCAAATACCAATACTAATACTCATACACAATCATTTGGCTCCAAGGCCTACTATCCACATACTAATTCTCAAATACTCAATCCTCCTCACAAATACCCAACTTCCAAACTACAATACCAATACAAGATTTTGGGTTCTTTAGTTAGTTGTCCATTCCCATAGTCTAATGCATTAAATTAACATTAGTAAAGAGCTCTTACCTTGAGCTTATAATTCCTTCATTCCCTTTTCAATTCTCTTCTTCCTTTCTTCCTTGCCCAAATCGGCCACATTGGGAATGGAGTTGCCAAACTCCATTCCCATCACCCAAAGCATACAAAACAAGTATAATAATATACTAACCCTCAGATTTATACTAACTCATTGAGATGTTTTAAACAAATTTCTAGGGTTTATTTTGAAGCTTTTAGGAGGGGTTTTAGTCCTTGGTTCAAGAAGGTGAATCCACCACCATTGCTAGGTTGATATTATGCTCAAAAGAGAGAGAAAAAATGGAGTGTTACAAGGAGGTAAAATCGGTTATGAAAGGAGATGTGTGAAAACATGAGTTTTTCATGTAGATTTTTACCTTGTTGGAAAGAGGAGACTCCAAGCTCCATAGTGGTGTGCTTTTCTCTTCAAATGGGGAAAACCCATGGAGATGAAATTCATCCTTTTCGAATTTTGAAAAGGGAGGAATGTAGAGGATGATGGGGATTACAAATATGTAATTATTTTGTGATTGGAGCTCAAATGGAGATAGAGCATGGAGAAGAAGGTGGAGTTGCCATTGTTGTTGTTGGAGCTCTCAAAATCGCAGATGTAGGGGGAGAAGGTGAGAGAAATCGGCTGGGAGGGAGGAGGAGGGAGGTGAGAGAATAAAGAAATGAGGAAGGGAGAGGTGAGAGAAAAGGTAATGTACCCACTTTTCTCTTTTGCTTTTGACCTCTCATTTAATTGCTAGTTGTGTGAGTGTGTGTGAGGGAGTTATTTACCTAGTAAAAACCGCCCCCCATACAGTATACTAGTTGGAGCATTTTTTCGTCTTTTACAGAAAACTCGTTATTTTACCCGGTTTAGGTACTGTTCACTAACCGGGCCCGTTTTCCGGAATTTTCTCGTTTCTTTATTTTTATTGGTCATTAAGCTTCCATACTGCTTAATAATATTATTTAATGGACTTATAATTTTTACGGGTTCGTTTGACCACTTAAAATCACGTTTTCGGGTCTTCTCGAAAAACGTGCGTTAAAGCTCTATTAGCGTTTTAATACATTATTTGGATCCGTTTTCTTCGGGAGTTGTTCCCATATATTATTTAGGTCTTATTAAACCTTTGGGATCCATATAATACTCTAACCGAGGTCTCGCACCTCTTATGGTTATTTAACGCTTACTTAGTGTTTTTCGCTTTTTAAGCGTTTCTTTATTTCTTTTGGATTTATTTTTCCTTACCAACATTACTTACGCATTATTAGGCTCTTAAATAAGGATTAGAATTATCTTAATCACTATATTTAAGTTTGGGGTATTTCACAAACAAAATGCCAAGCATCACGGTTATCCTTTGTTGCGCCCTTTCTACCAAATCGAATCCCCGCGCTTGCAGCCAAGGCCCATAAGAAAGGACCTCTCCAGTGTGACTGGATTGTCGGGGACACTCTTTTGTTGAATGTAGGGAGATGCCACAGTGGAAACAGATGGGTGGCATCCTTTTGTATGTATCATGGAGAACAAAGTTGGTTCCTCCTAACGTCACTGTGATGCATTGGAGCACCGAATGATAGATATTATGCATGACTTTAAATTGCATGAACTCACCCCTAAATTGACCATCATCTTCAAATTCCAGGAACTCCCCATAGCGATTTCCTAGCCTTGCTGCGAACTCCTTATGTTGTAGATGCAATGGAACGTCATAAACATGAACTTAGATTGAAATATGCATAAATGGATGATCTTATTAGGCACCTTAAACTTTTTTATTATTTGAAGGACCAAAAGCAACCCATCGGCAGTCCAAGGACCCCATAATCGGATTGCATGCGTCATTTCCTCCTTATCGAAAGTACTTTCTGGTTTCTATAGCCCGAACATCTAGGTTCCTGGTGGAGAAGATGCATCCTAGTAGGCAACGATGGAAAAGAGGAGCCTGGTCGTTATCAACTAGATCATCGAGGATGGTTGAAGCTTTTCTTCTCTGGTGAGTGACAACTAAGCATACTGTGAAGTGATATCTGTAACTGGTGAGCTCGGGGGTTCCATAGCTTGATGAGGAAGTAGAGCAAGATGGAAAGAAATTTGGTAAAGAGAGAAGAGGATGAAGGCCTGATGTATCGTGAAGAGTAAAAAGTTGAGGGAGAGAAGGAAGAAGGAGAAATCAACAAACATCAACTCTATTCACGGACTACAAACTTGCGTGGAAAGGAAGTCATCCCCACTGATTCCAAACCTAATAGTTAACGCTTCAAGTGAACTTCCTCCTGCCAAAGACAAAATGAGCAGATCCAAACTACCTTTTCATTAAATGATGTAAATATAAGCCTTTTTTTCTATCACAATTGCAGCACATGATTTAAAAAAATGTAAATTGAGGTAGAAAACAAAGAAGAACAATAAGAAAATCGCGAATTCGAACCTGGAGGTGGTGCCACCTTCTAAGGTGACACACCTATTTTATCCTTTTGTTCTTTATACTTTTGTAAAACTTTAAAATGTTGTAGTTTATTAGATATAAGTCCAAATAACATAAATTTTATATCAATGTTCATCATAATTCGAGCTCTTGAAAATAAGACCCAACATGAGTATGTTTTCATAAATTTTAAATTCTAAATTTTTTGTATGTACATATGTTTTGTGAATCTTAAGTTTAAGAAAAGGGAATCAAAGGTTGTTAAAAAGTGAATCAAAGGTTGTTATAAAGTGAATCAAAGAGTTGCGTAAAAGTGAATAAGAGGTTTTAAAAAAGTGAATCTCATAAACAGAGATTGTTTAACTAAAGTGATTCTGATTGTTTGACTAGTGTGAATCAGAGGTTTTAGAAAAGTGAATCAAAGGTTGTAAAAAAGTGAATCACAAGTTGTTACAAAGTGAATCAGAGTAATAAAAAAAGTGAATCTCGAAAGCATAGATTGTTTAACTAAAGTGATTAATAGATTTAAGAAATGTGAATTAGAGGTTTTTATAAAGTGAATCATGGGTTTAAGAAAAGTGAATCAGAGGTTTAAGAAAAGTGATTATTATAAATAGAGATTGTTTAACTAAAGTGAATAAGAGGTTTAAGAAAAGTGAATCAGATGTTTAAGAAAAGTGAATCAAAGATTTTTCTAAGGTGAATCAAAGGTTTAAGAAAAGTGAATATTTTGTTTAATACTAGTAAAAATTAATCCTACCACAAACTTATGCGAGAACAGTATGAACCTTTCATTTATTGAAAGTGTTATGTTTAAGAAAAACGAACATTTCATATAAAACAATGTGAATCCTTGGTGTTTTTTAAAAGTGAACCTTAACCCTGCACTACAAACCCTAAAAATACCTTCAACGTTTTTAGCATTCCTAGGGTGGTTTTTAGGGTGTTTGGGGGGGGGGGGGTAGAGTAATCTTTTTGGCATTAGTTCTACACTTTATATCGACTCGACGGGGTTTTAGGGTTTGTGGTTTAGGATTTAGGGTCGTTCGATCCTAAACCCTGCACTACAAACACTAAAAATGCCTTTGACATTTTTAGCATTCCCCGGGTGGTTTTTAGGGTGCTTGCAGGGTAGGGTTATCTTTTTGGCATTGTTTCTACACTTTATATCGTCGTTACAAACTCGACAGGTTTTTAGGGTTTGTGGTTTAGGACCCTAAACCCTGCACTACAAACCCTAAAATGCCTTCGACGTTTCCTATGGAGGTTTTTAGGGTGTTTAGGGGTAGGGTAATCTTTTTGGCATTGGTTCTACACTTTATATCATCGTTACAAACTCGATAGTTGTTAGGGTTTTTGGTTCTACACTTTATATCATCGTTACAGACTTGATAGTTTTTAGGGTTTGTGGTTTAGGCCTAAACGCTGCACTACAAACCCTAAAAATGTCTTCGACATTTTTAGCTTTCCTATGGTGGTTTTTAGGATGTTGGAGAGTAGGGTAATATTTTTGGTATTAGTTCTACACTTTATATTGTTGTTACAAACTCGACGTGTTTTTAGGGTTTGTGGTTTAGGGTTTAGGGTCGTTAGACCCTAAATCCTGCACTACAAACCATAAAAATGTCTTTGACGTTTTTAACTTTCCTATGGTGGTTTTTAGAGTGTTTGGGGTAAGATTCATTTTGTTAATGAATAAGGTTCATTTTATTATTAAAGAAGATTCATTTTGCTAATGAATAAGATTCACTTTAAAAATATATTCATTCAAAAAGAATAAAATTTTAAGTTTACCAAAACATATCCTTGATGCATTTTGTTTTGAAGAGCACGGAAAATGATGAACAATGATATAATTTTTTTATTTTTGCACTTTTATTTTGTAAGTTATAACATTTTAAAAAAAATACAATTTCTCTCTCCTAATAACAAAACCAATTCAGGCCCCGACGTGTATAGTTTTTTTTCTTTTTATTTCTTCTGTTTTTCTTCTCTTAACTTTTTTCCTCCAATCTCTTGTTGACACGTGGTACTCTCCATCTTCTAATATGGCTCCAGCGCCCGACTCTTCATTCTGTAAGAAAATAGGATGTGCGCTTGGTTTCAGTCATGGATTTGATGTTATTTGAGTCCTTGTGGTTGAGATTTTTTATTGCTATAATTTTATTTAATTATCAGGTGGTAGTTATTATCTTTTAGTAGCTTTCCTTTTTTTAGAGAAAATAGATATCTGTTACGTTCTTTTTTTTATTTATATACCATTCATTAATTAATATAATCATGTAATTAATAAATTTGTTAGAATTTAGTTAACAGTGACTTTTATACTTACAATCAGTCTGAGCTACATCCGAATGTAGTCAAGACCTGACAAGTAAAAAAATATTTTTTTAAAAAAAAGTAAAATTGACGCTGCTAAGGGTTATAGTGCACAAAATGTAAAAGAAAACTTGTATAGATGGTAATGCAAACATGTACAAATGTTCATTAAAACATGTACATCCTCACGTAAAAACATGTACATGCTCGCATTAAAAACATATAGATGGTCACATAAACCTGTACAAATCCTTAAATATGTACATCCTTAGATTAAAACCTGTACATATAAGGAAGAAAACTTGTACAGATGGTCATACAAACATGTACAGATGTTTATTAAAACATAATACATTCTCATAATTGAACATGTACATTCTCACATTTGAACATGTACATCGTCACATTAAAACATGTACATTCTCAAATTAAAATATGTACATTCACACATTAAAATATATAACGGCTTCCAAATAGATTAACCTAACCCCATACACCCTAAAACTCACCCTAGGAAAGCTAAAAAACACCAAAGGCATTTTTAGGGTTTATAGTGGCGAGTTTAGGGTCTAACAACCCTAAACCCACGACCACAAACCCTAAAAACCTGTTGAGTTAGTTGCTACAATATAAAGTATGTAACGGGTTCCAAATAGATTACCCTGCAGAATGGTTATATCGTGAGTGGTTAGAACTGGTGTAATTAATAAAAGAAAAGAAATTAAAACTCAAAATATCCGTCGGGCTGCAAATAAAACCCGGTCGTAGTAGTATAGTAAAACAGAAGCGGTCGGGGTCAAACCGTGGGACTTATAGCGAGATAAAATAGTTCCTAAGCTTGTCACAAAAAGGGGGGAAGTTGACTTGTTTTAGAGAATTTAAATAGCAGAAAAGATAACTGAGTGCAGATGAATTAAATGGAACTCCGGGTTCAGATTTATATAATCTGATTAATTATGCTATCTCTACCGGTTTAATATATTAGTTTGGCAAAATTCCTGTTATTATCTTAAGGACTAAGTCATAGACTCATAAGAACTCGTTTACCAGAAAATGCTCGGTCTAATCAAGGTTCGAGCAATACTTATGTAAACGGACGTTAAATTCGAGGAATTATAATTGCATCTGAAAATACTAACCTATTAAATCATAATAAGCTTTCTCCAGATTTACGGCTTAATTAACCTGTCTATTTATCACCGGTCTGATCAAAATAGACTTGGAAAGCATTTTAATAAATTCATGTAATTTATTAAAATGGCGAGTGATAAACTTTAAACGTAACAAACTGTATTTATTTTAACCGGTAGAAATATTGATTACATAATTAAACAGACTAAAGCTAAACCTTCACCCGGAGCAAATCCTCCTTAGCCTGACATATTAACTGGTAATAAGTCAGACAGAGGTTGGACGTAATAATAATACGGAGGCGTGAATGGTGTATGGAGAAATGGAGGAAGAAGAGTGGAGCGAGTACGTAGGATTTTTGTAAATGGAATGAGAGGTTTTGAGTGTTGAGTTTGGGGTGGAACGTATGTATTTGATTGAAGTAGCAGTGGCTTTTATAGAGGAGAGGAAGAAGAAGAACGACTGCAGACAGAGGTGGAAGAGCATTGATTGCTCATTAATTGCAGGGGACAGAGCTGATGACGCGTGAGGAAAATAAGGTAGGCGGTGCGGAGTAGATGGATATGGCAGAAGCAAGTCGACGGGCGAAGTCGACGAGCGAAGAAGAAAACTGGCGCGCGTTGAGTTTTAGTCACGTCCGCGCTGTGTCCTCATTGGCGTCCGCCTCTGAAGCCATGCGGACGTCTCTGTCTGTTTCTGTCCGCCCGAGCGTCCGCTTCACGTCCGCCTGAGGTCTTCACTCACGTCCGCCCGAGCGTCCGCTTCACGTCCGCATCTCGTCCAGGCGGTTGCAAGTGTATTTTCTTCTACGAATTTTGACCAGCTCTAGATTATTCGTTTGAACTCCGTTTTCTGAGCCGTTTGCGTCTATGCGTTCATCTCTTCGTCTACTTTACTCCCAGCTTGGTTTTCCTTATGTTTAAACAATAAATTTGTGAGATAACAATAAAACATAAACTAGAGGAAAACTAACCGAAGTGGAGAATTGAGCAAGAAAAGTGCTAATATTATATATGAAATACACCTATAAAACATGCTCATTTGGACACTTATCACACCCCCACACTTATCTTTTTTGCTTGTCCTCAAGCAAAACCAGTACCCAAGTAAGTAGGGAATGCTCAATACTAACAAATATTATCATGAAGGGTAGGACAAACATGATCTTTTTAACTTATTGAGGAGTGTGAAAAATCAACTGCTGGTGGCATCGGTGTGCTCAGGGTAAAAATAAAATATAGAGTTTCGGGGTATGATCCAAGGTACCTCAATGTTTCTTTTAGGTGACTCTAAGAACTTTTACCATGGCCAACTTCTCTCAAGAATGGACATTGAGGAGAAAACAAAAAAGAAAAATAGATTCATACATTTGTTTCACTTTTGCATAAGGGATGAGAAAATGTAGGCATCACGCCTTTGTATTTAAGAACACTCAACTCTCTTTTGTTGGTTACCAATGGTGTCTCGCAAGTCCCTTGTTTTTTATTTATTTTTCTTTCTTTTTAAAATAGAGAAGCACCCCTTAGCAATCCCTAAGAGAGAAGACAGAAAGAACCCCTGAGCAATAAAAATCCAACCATTTGCAGATTATTTGGTCACACCGCATAAGAGAAATGCTCCTCAAAAGTAATCAAATGAAAATTTTTAAATTTGTACCATTTATCCCACAATTCATAACAGTATTTTATCTTTAAAGAGAACAACCTACATTAGCAGGGTACATAATTTTAATTTTTGAACAAATGCAAGATAAGCGGAGAGATTTAAACATTTTAAGCACAAAATGCCCTGAAAAGGCTCTTCCCCCACACTTAAGCTCAAGCAATGCCCTCATTGCGTAGATAGAATTAAATTAATAGGGCATGCAATTAATAAAGGAAAGAGTGTACTCCCCAGATTTCGTAGAGCGTGTAGAGCTCCCCCACACTTGAGTGCAGCTGTGGAATGTCATGATTTGAACCTGTAAAGAATATTCTACACAGCGAGAAGAACTCAAGTGAAACCTGCATTTTATTATAACAAATAAAAGGGAAATATAATACAAAAAGAAAACAACATTAAATTAAAGGAAAGACAAAAGATAGATAGTGGGTTGCCTCCCACCAAGCTGCCCGGGTTTAACGTCTCTAGCTAGACGTATATGACCAAGCTTTAGTTTGGAGAAGAGTTTGAGGGCGAGTTGTCCTGCTGTTCTTGGACAAGATAAATTGTAGATAGGTCAGTTGAAATATCAGAATGAGAATTATACCTTTTAAGACGTGCCCCGTTGACCTTGAAAGTTTTGCCTTGTTTGTTCTGGAGTTCAAAGGCACCGTATGGAGTCACACTAACAATCTGGAAAGGGCCGGCCCAATGAGACTTGAGTTTCCCAGGGAAGATCCTTAATCTAGAGTTATATAGGAGAACCCAATCTCCAATTTCGAAGTCCCTCTTGAGGATCATCCGGTCATGGAACTTCTTGGTGCGCTCCTTATAAATCTTAGCATTCTGGTAAGCCTGATCTCTCAGTTCTTCTAACTCGGAAAGTTGGAATTTCCTTTCTCTCCTGCAGAAGTCACGTCAAAGTTTAAGGCCTTGATTGCCCAATATGCCTTATGCTCCAGCTCTACAGGCAGGTGGCATGCTTTCCCATAGACAAGCTTAAAAGGAGACATCCCGATGGGAGTCTTGAATGCAGTGCGGTAAGCCCAAAGCGCATCATCCAGTTTAAGTGCCCAATCCTTTCGTGATGAGTTAACCGCCTTCTGGAGAATCCATTTTAACTCACGGTTCGAAACTTCTGCTTGGCCGTTTGTCTGGGGGTGATAAGGTAAAGCTACCTTGTGACGTACCCCAGACTTACCCATAAGCGCTTCAAATGAACGGTTGCAGAAGTGAGATCCTCCGTCACTGATAATAATTCTAGGCACGCCAAAACAGGTAAAGATATGCTTTTTAAGGAACCTGGTTACTGTCTTTGCATCAGCATGATGACAGGGTATGGCTTCTACCCATTTCGACACGTAATCCACTGCCACTAAAACATATTGGTGGCCCTACGAGGAAGGGAACGGTCCCATAAAATCAATGCCCCAACAATCAAAGAGCTCCACTTCTAGTATTCCCTGTTGTGGCATTTCATGTCTCCTAGATGTGTTACCCATTCTTTGACAATTGTCACATTGCTTGCAGAATTGGTAAACATCTTTGTGAAGGGTAGGCCAATAAAATCCTGAGGCCAGGATCTTAGCAGCGGTGCTTGTGGGTCCATGGTGACCTCCGGCTTCCCGTGAGTGACAAAAATGTATGACGCTTGAAACCTCATCTTCCGGGAGACATCGTCGAATCAACCCATCAGCACTAACTCGGAACAAATACGGATCCTCCCAGAAATAATGCCTTGAATCAGAAAGAAATTTCTTCTTCTGGGAGTAAGATAGATCATAGGGTACTGTTCCAGAGACTAAATAATTGGCCAGGTCCGCATACCATGGCTCCTGTACCTTGGTGATTGAAAAGACAGTCTCGTCGGGGAAGAATTCGTTGATAGGCACACTATCCGTAGGAGTTACCAATCTGGAGAGATGGTCAGCGACGACATTCAATTTTCCGCTCTTATCTTTGACTTCGATGTCAAACTCCTGTAGTAGAAGAACCCAGCGCAATAAGCGAGGCTTGGCTTCTTGTTTTGCAAATAGATATTTGAGAGCGGAGTGGTCTGTGTGCACGATGACTTTGCTTCCCCATAAGTACGACCTGAACTTATCTAGGGAGAATACTATAGCCAGAAGTTCTTTTTCAGTGGTCGTATAGTTTTTCTGGGCGTCGTTTAGTGTCCTGCTGGCATAAGCAATCACTCTCAAAATTTTCTCTTTTTTCTGGCATAGAGCTGCCCCCACGGCGTAGTCACTTGCATCACACATGATCTCAAACGGAAGAGACCAGTCAGGTGGTATGACAACAGGTGCTGATACCAATTTTTGTGTTATAGTTTTGAAAGCAGCTGAACACCTTTCATCAAAATGAAACGGGGCATCTTTCTGTAGCAGGTCGGTCAATGGTTTGCTGATTTTTGAGAAGTCTTGTATAAACCGCCGATAAAATCCTGCATGCCCAAGAAATGCTCGTATGTCTCTAACAGTAGTTGGTGCCGGTAACTTCTCGATAACCTCTACCTTGGCTTTATCCACCTCTATTCCTTTAGCTGATATTTTATGTCCAAGGACAATCCCGTCCTTGACCATAAAATGACATTTCTCCCAGTTTAAAACGAGATTTGTATCCTCACACCGTCCTAGGATCAAATCAAGTTGTGCCAAGCATTTATCGAAACTAGAGCCATAGACCGAGAAGTCATCCATAAAGACTTCTATGCTCTGTTCGATGAAATCAGCGAATATTGCTTGCATACATCTCTGGAAGGTAGCAGGAGCATTACACAGGCCGAAAGGCATTCGTCTGTATGCAAAGGTACCGTATGGACAAGTGAAGGTTGTCTTGTCCTGGTCCTCTGGTGCGATTGGTATTTGGAAATACCCTGAGAACCCATCTAGAAAACAGTAGTACTCTTGCCCTGCTAGTCGCTCCAACATCTGATCGATAAAGGGGAGAGGGAAATGATCCTTCCTGGTTGCCAAGTTTAAGCGCCGATAGTCGATACACATGCGCCAACCTGTGATCTTTCTTTGAGGGATAGCCTCACCCTTATCATTAATAACAGCTTCGATGCCCCCCTTCTTCGGGACAACTTGAACAGGACTGACCCATGGACTGTCAGAAATTGGATAAATGATGTTGCGTCAAGGAGTTTCAGAACCTCCTTTCGAACTACCTCCTTGAGGTTAGGGTTTAGTCGGCGTTGAGGTTGCCTGATAGCTTGTAGTTTTCCTCCATATAGATATGGTGCGTGCAATAGGAGGGGTCAATTCCTTTGATATCAGCAATAGTCCACCCGATCGCCGTTCTATGTTTCTTCAATACCTCGAGTAGCCTTGTTTCCTCCCCGGAATTCAGAGAAGAGGAAATAATGACAGGCAAATGGTCATCTTCAGCTAAGAAGGCATACTTGAGTTTAGAAGGTAGCTCTTTAAGCTCGAGCTCTGGTGGTTGTTCTATTGATGGAATTGATTTTTGAGGTTTTCTGTCGAGTTCTTCGATTGGTGGCCGGTAAGCTTGATAACCAGCCCTTCCTTTCTCCACGTACGCCAGCATGGCGTTAACTTCCGGATCCTCCACCTTTTCGTCTAGAGAAGTAAATAATACTTGCTCTAGTGGTTCAGCTTCAGCTTTCGGGATGGAAGATAGGGAGTACATATCCTCATCTGTAGAAAAATCGCCATCTTCTTCCTCATCATCTGTTAATCCCACTGTCTTAGCATGAGGAGAAAAGTTAGAGCTTTTCTTCATCATTTTCTGCATGTCGAATTCGATCGTTTCGTCCTCGTACCGCAGAGTGATTTTCCCGTCGTGGACGTCAATGATGGCTTTGGCAGTACTTAGAAACGGTCGACCTAGAATCAGGGGAACCTCAACATCATCGTCCATCTCTAAGATGACGAAATCGGCTGGAAAGATAAAGCGAGAGACCAACTACCAGATCTCGGACTATACCCATAGGCTTGATCTCTGATCTGTCTGCTAGTTGGAGTTTGAAAGGAACCGGTTGCATTTCTCCTCCTTTTACTTTCAAGAAGGTGGCGTAGGGCATGATATTAATGCTGGCTCCTAGGTCGCATAGACCACTTCCACAGTCTACCCCACCAATAAAACACGGGATTACGGGATTTCCCGGATCTGTTTGTTTTGGAGGGAGTGCTCGAAGAAGGGCAGCAAGCATTCCTCCGTGAGGTGCACTGTTTCTTTTCCAGGTTTCTTTTTCTTCTTTGTCAAGAGATCCTTTAGGAACTTGGCGTAGTTAGGCATCTCTTGCAAAGCATCAATTAGAGGTATGTCGAGGGTCAGTTTCTTGAAAATACTCAAGAATTTGGAGAACTGCTCATCTAGGTGTTTCTTTTTCATTCTGTTTGGAAATGGGAGTTCACTGTTTTTATGAGTGGAAGTTGGGATGTCGATGGTAACTCGAGATGGAGGTGGAGTAGCAGGAGTAGGAACTTGGATTTCTGAGGGAGGTGAAGCTGGTTTGGTAGTTTCTTCATCATTGATATAAGCCTCTTCTAGATTTTCTTTTTCTTTTCCTTTTCTGGTGGCAAGTTCCCTTACACTCCTTAAGGAAACTGCACACAAGTTTGTTGATTGAAATGTGCCATCGTCTATAAGGATTGAATTCGCTTGTTCTTTTGGATTGGGGTTAGTCTGTGAAGGGAATTGACCAGGTGGCCTTTGTTGAGTGAGTAACTGTTGAATCTGAGATTGCAAGGCTTTTTGGTCTTTGCGCAGAGCTGCGACCTCTTCTTGCGTATCTCGGGATTTACCCATCATCGCCTTAAACATCTCTTGCATTTGAGACATATCAGACTCAGGATTCGAAGGAGGTTGAGTCGGTCGACTCGATGAAGCTTCATTGCCATAAGGCTGTTGTTGATATTGCCTTTGGCCTCCTTGGAAATTGGACTGAGGTCTGTAATTTTGAGATGGTTGAAGGGTATGTGGGTTTTGGATATTTTCTGTGTTTGAGTAGCGAAGGTTAGATTGCATGTTACGTTGCCAAGGTTGTCTGTATCCTGAACTGTTGGTGATGTAGTTTGCCTCCTCTACTGCTTTTAATTCTTGTAGCTGGGGGCATTGTTCGTAGTCATGAGGCCCACCACATTGTGTACAAGAAATAACAGGAGATGATTGGGACAAAGGTGCATAGTCTGGAGGGATAGTAGATGATCGGGAAATCATCGACTTAGCTTGCTGGGGGTAGGAGTTCATAGCCATCTGCTCAACCACTTTCTGCAGAGTACTTACTTTTGTTGCCTGCTGAGCATTGCTTTCCATGAGTTGCTCATGGCTTTTCATCAGCTGGTCAAATTTGTTATCACTTTCCCCAACATGATATAAACCTGGAGTACCGCTCCTTGTTCCACCGGAGGCCAAGTCTCTGATTTCTTCACAGAGAGACTCCATGCTATTCAGGAATTGTGCTCCTGGCTTTTTCAGAATATCGGCCCCTAAGGAGGATAATACCATTGTTCTGCACGGACCGATCAAGCCTTTGTAGAACAATTGTGATACTTATTCTTTCGTCAGACCATGGTGAGGACAAGTAAGTAGTAGACCTATGAAACGATCCCAAGTTTCACAAATATTTTCCGACCCAGGTTGCTTGAAATTATAGATTTCAGCAATCATCTCCAATGTTCGGCTCGGGGGTAGGAATTTATCGTAGAACTTGGTGGCCATGTCATCCCAGGTACCAATGGTACTTGGTGTTAGGCTATGATACCACTTGCTCGCGTTTCCCGTCAGGCTGTGAGGGAATAACGACAATCTTGCATATTGGAGTACTGCGTCGGTCGCAGTAAGACTATTGGCATGTTGCAAGAATTTTGTAACATGTAACAGGGCTTCGTCTGGACTGGTGCCATCAAACATGCCCAACTCTTTCACACATCTGATTTGATGATATGGCTTCAGCTTCTGCCACTCATCGTATTCGGATGGGCTAAGGTGAGGAAGGATGATAGCAGGCTGTTGTCCTTGGTTAGACGGCCTGTTGATATTTCGAACTGTCGCTGGTGTAGATGCCATGTCAGTTTCCGGGTCAGATTTTATCACTGTGGTGGTAATGTTTTGTTGAGTACGTCTCTGCCTTAGGGTGCGCAGAAAGGTTCTCTCGATCTCTGGATTGTAACCAACCGTGTGATTATTAATATTTTCTGGGAGGCTGTTTGACCTGGTAAAAGGCATTCACCACTCAAAACAGAGAAAAGAAACTTGTTATGTGTTAGAATAAATAAAAATGTTAGGAATTAGTTGACAGAAATTTTAAGTTAGTAGTTAGAGACAATGGAAAGAAATGACAGAAAATTGAAATGACAATGGAAAGAAATGACAGGAAATTAAAGTTAGTAGTTAGTATACTGGAAATTGAAGGACAATGGAAATTAAATGTTAAGGACAATGGAAATTAAATGTTAAGGACAATGGAAATTAAATGACAATAATATAAAGAGTTAGTAATTAGATGTCAGAAGTCGAAGTCCAAAGTAGATAGATGTAAAATTAGATTAACAACAAAATAATATTAACAGATTATTATAATATAACAGGTGAATTAACCGGGGCTTAGGGACTAGAATAAATCAAGTCCCCGGCAACGGCGCCATTTTGCAGAATGGTTATATCGTGAGTGGTTAGAACTGGTGTAATTAATAAAAGAAAAGAAATTAAAACTCAAAATATCCGTCGGGCTGCAAATAAAACCCGGTCGCAGTAGTAGTATAGTAAAACAGAAGCGGCCGGGGTCAAACCGTGGGACTTATAGCGAGATAAAATAGTTCCTAAGCTTGTCACAAAAAGGGGGGAAGTTAATTGACTTGTTTTAGAGAATTTAAATAGCAGAAAAGATAACTGAGTGCAGATGAATTAAATGGAACTCCGGGTTCAGATTTATATAATCTGATTAATTATGCTATCTCTACCGGTTAAATATATTAGTTTGGCAAAATTCCTGTTATTATCTTAAGGACTAAGTCATAGACTCATAAGAACTCGTTTACCAGAAAATGCTCGGTCTAATCAAGGTTCGAGCAATACTTATGTAAACGGACGTTAAATTCGAGGAATTATAATTGCATCTGAAAATACTAACCTATTAAATCATAATAAGCTTTCTCCAGATTTACGGCTTAATTAACCTGTCTATTTATCACCGGTCCGATCAAAATAGACTTGGAAAGCATTTTAATAAATTCATGTAATTTATTAAAATGGCGAGTGATAAACTTTAAACGTAACAAACTGTATTTATTTTAACCGGTAGAAATATTGATTACATAATTAAACAGACTAAAGCTAAACCTTCACCCGGAGCAAATCCTCCTTAGCCTGACATATTAACTGGTAATAAGTCAGACAGAGGTTGGACGTAATAATAATACGGAGGCGTGAATGGTGTATGGAGAAATGAAGAGGAAGAAGAGTGGAGCGAGTACGTAGGATTTTTGTAAATGGAATGAGAGGTTTTGAGTGTTGAGTTTGGGGTGGAACGTATGTATTTGATTGAGAAGTAGCAGTGGCTTTTTATAGAGGAGAGAGGAAGAAGAAGAACGACTGCAGACAGAGGTGGAAGAGCATTGATTGCTCATTAATTGCAGGGGACAAAACTGATGACGCGTGAGGAAAATAAGGTAGGCGGTGCGGAGTAGATGGATATGGCAGAAGCAAGTCGACGGGCGAAGTCGACGAGCGAAGAAGAAAACTGGCGCGCGTTGAGTTTAGTCACGTCCGCGCTGTGTCCTCATTGGCGTCCGCCTCTGAAGCCATGCGGACGTCTCTGTCTGTTTCTGTCCGCCCGAGCGTCCGCTTCACGTCCGCCTGAGGTCTTCACTCACGTCCGCCCGAGCGTCCGCTTCACGTCCGCATCTCGTCCAGGCGGTTGCAAGTGTATTTTCTTCTACGAATTTTGACCAGCTCTAGATTCTTCGTTTGAACTCCGTTTTCTGAGCCGTTTGCGTCTATGCGTTCGTCTCTTCGTCTACTTTACTCCCAGCTTGGTTTTCCTTATGTTTAAACAATAAATTTGTGAGATAACAATAAAACATAAACTAGAGGAAAACTAACCGAAGTGGAGAATTGAGCAAGAAAAGTGCTAATATTATATATGAAATACACCTATAAAACATGCTCATTTGGACACTTATCATACCCTACCCCCAAAACCTACCCTAGGAAAAGCTAAAAATGTCGAAGGCATTTATAGGGTTTGTAGCGGGTTTAGGGTCTAACGACCCTAAACCCACTACCACAAACCCTAAAAACCTGTTGAGTTAGTTGCTACAATATAAAGTACTAAACAAATTTCAAATAGATTACCCTACCCCAAAACCCACCCTAGGAAAGCTAAAACGTTGAAGGCATTTTTAGGGTTTGTAGTGAGCGGGTTTAGGGTCTAATGACCGTATCTCCCTGACTGGTCTTGTTTTTAGTGTATCATAATACAAAATTAATGAATCATATTATCATTTTAGTGTATCATCGTATACATGTAAAAATAATTTTTTAAAAAGTTGTCAAAATATATCCATGACTAGTCTTGTTTTGAAGAGTTTGAATTTAGGTGAACAATGATATAATTTTTTTTCATTTTGGACTTATATATTAAAAGTTACAACAATTTAAAGTTTTTGTGATAAAGAAAGAAAAAAATAAAAATATTAAAAAAAACGTTGCGAGCGCGCGTGCTCCCTATCTCCCTCCCCGTATGTAGCTATGATGGCTACAGTGACCTTTAGTCAAGAATTTACGTTATACTTATTCATGATTTTTCCAGACCTGTGCTAAAATTTAAAATGGATTTATAATTATATAAAGATTGAAAAATTACTAAATTAAAATATATAAAATGAGGTCTTTTTATAACATTCTATTTAGCATAAATTTAATATTTATATAATTTTTTCATAATAAAATCTAAAGAAATTAAATAAAATTGAACCCAAATATAGGAGTCCTATTTTATTGTCCAGCTTACACGAACTAGGAGCCGACCCTAAAGGGAAAGGTTAGTATTTATGTAATCGATCATTGTGATATATTGTATATTGTAATATAGTTTCTTTTACAGTTATATTTACGAAGGTCTTATCTTAATAGGATGCTACTAATACAGAATTCATCGATATTTTTGTAATATTGTTTCTAGTAATTATGATCATGTAGCTCCATGCAATCAGACATTTTATATTGGAAGTTGAAACCTTTTTTTATTGCGATAAACATTCATTAATTACTAAATTTATGGAAATGATATCTTTTGTTTAATATTACCTATTTAGTAAAAAACAATTTGATGTGATCTTTTTACTTATCTTCCATATATATTTTCTTTAACTAATACTTATAAAAATATTAAACTCACGCATAATATGTATATTTTAATGTCTTTCAAATTAACTCGTGTTAGTATTACAGGCCCATTTCCCCAGGATCTTGGTAAGATCGACATAGTTACTGAAGAAGAAAAAATCACAAGATAATATAATGATAAACTAGTGACACAAAGATATACGTGGTTCGGTCTAAACATGACCTACATCCACAAGAGGAGATATAACAACTTTCATTAAGAAGATGAGGATTACAAGTTTACACGAGGATTACCCAACCAACTCATCAACCCATGTTTCCCGTGTTTCCCTTGGTGTTTTTACCCTAGTCTCTTTGAGTTACCATAGAACCACTCTTGACTCTCTTGGATGTGATCCCCACAAGTTAGGATGATCCTAAGTCACGGGTTACTAGATCTATTTATAGTTCACTTATCCCAACGTTAACCTTGTAACAACCGTATAATAATGACTCACAAGTTACAACGGTTATTAACACCATCCATTAACACCTAAGAACAACTAACACGCGGGTATCTCGAAAGCTTGAAGTCATAACTTCTTCTTTCAAAGATTTTAACTTCCTCATAACTCTCCTCATAATGTTAGAAAACCAAATGCTTTAGACGCCATTAATTTACACCGCATAAATGCTCTCACTAATGCATCTTCAACTTCCGTGAAACTCTTCGTGAATAACACATTAATTGGACAGGCTGTCTTACCTACACGTAACTGTAGCCAGAGATGGCTACAATCAAAGGAGCTGCAGCAGCACGAGTTGATTTTTTTTTCCCCGCCCCTGCGTTTTGTTTTGTTTCTTTTTTTTCTTTTTCTTTTTTATCATAAAATTTTAAATTGTTGTAACTTTTAATATATAAATCTAAAATGAAAAAAAATTATATCATTGTTCATCTAAATTCAAGGTCTTCAAAATAAGACCAGTCATCATGGATATATTTTGACAACTTTTTTAAAAAAATTACATGTATAATGTATAGAACGTAAAAGAAACTTGTACATCTAGTCATACAAACATGTACAAATGTTCATTAAAACATGTACGTCCACACGTAAAAACATGTACATCATCACATTAAAAATATACAAATAGTTACATAAATCTGTATGAATCATCAAATATGTACATCCTTAGATTAAAATATGTACATATAAGCGATAAAACTTGTACAAATGACCATACAAACATGTACAGATGTTCATTAAAAACATGTACATTCTCACATTTGAACATGTACATCATCACATTAAAACATGTATATTCTCACATTAAAACATATACATAAATTCTCACATTAAAATATCGTCGTATACATGTAAAAATAAATTTTTTTGAAATTTGTCAAAACATATCCATGACTGGTCTTGTTTTGAAGAGCTTGAATTTAGATGAACAATGATATAATTTTTTTTCATTTTGGACTTATATATTAAAAGTTACAATTATTTAAAATATTGTTGTGATAAATATAAAAAAAAAAGAAAAAGAGAAAGAAAAAAAAAACGAAAACGGCGCCCATGTATTTTTTTACTTTTGATTTCTGTTTTGTTCCACTATACTTCATTAATTACAAAAACACCCTACTATAAAGATTTTTTTTATTCTAATTTGACTAAAATGTCCTTAGATGTAGTCAACTTAGCTACATCCACCTTTAGCCAAGAATTTGCCTTAATTGGAAGACGAAACCAATTAACTTCACAGGAGAAACTCAATGGATTTAGCATTAATTCTAACAACTCGTGATACACTGAATGACATATAGTACCATTTCGTTTTATAAATAGTACTACTATGTATCACACTATATTTGAACCTATAAATGCTCTTATTTATGTTTGTACTAGTTTGTAGTCACCGAACATATATAAAGCAATCAAACATCAACCTAACTATTGCGCAATAGATGTTTAAAGCTATATTTATATATATATATATGGTAGGTATGTATTCTACCGGGAACTCGGAACTTTATTTTCATTCAATTGGATACTCATTCTGAATGGTGATATAATGTTGTATAATTATGATGGTATGCCGAAGCTTGATGCTATTTTGTGAACAACCGGTACTAAAATATGCTGAGGTTGGTACATTGTTACAGTAACTATTATCTATAATTGACAACTATACATGCTTGAAATTTGTTTTAATCTGGATCGTTTATTATCTTAGTGACTCATCTAATAGTTAAAATTTAGTCCAAAATGTTCAGACTGATTGATAGCGTGTTAACAACCTACGAAATTACTTGAACCACGGACCCCTTATGAATGGATAAACAACCTATATTTTCAGAAATAGCGTGTTAACATAGTTCTTAAAGATAGTAGTTTTGCAAGGATATCCATACGTAAAACGGTTATTAATTAAAAGGGAAATTTCACGATATACCCCGAGGTTTGAGCGAATTTTACGAGATACCCCTGAGATTTCATTTTTATTACGAGATACCCCTGAGGTTTCATTTTTTTTACGATATACCCTTGAGGTTTCACTTTCATTACGATATACCCCCGAGGTTTCAATTTTATACGAGATGCCCCTCAGTTCAGATTCTAATATATAATATTTTTCATATCCTCATTTTACCCTCACACCATATACCCCACAATGACCTCACAGGTTTCTGGTTAAATTTTTTAAAATTTAAAATATGAACAAAATACACATAAAAATTAAAGATCAATTAAAATTTTAATTTAATTTAATAAATATTAATAAAAGTATAAAAAATTAGAATAAAAACATTTAAAATAAATAGAAATGACTAAACAACAAAAAAAATAATCTATTTAAAAAACTTATATTGTTACATAATTTAAACTGTGGCTTAAAATCATAAATTTTTATAACAATTATATTAAATACAAGAAATTATAAATAATTTTATTATTTAAAGATATAGTTTATTAACAAATATATTATTTGATATCGATAATCACAAGAGAAATTATTATTTTATGATTTTAAGCCACCGTTATAATAGTATATAAAAAATCATAAAATAATGATTTCAAGAATTTAATTATTTTTCTAATTTAAAATATTGATTTTTGATATCAAATAATATAATCATTTCTTTTGTGATTATAGTATAAAAACCATAAAATATACTCTCTCCGTCCTGAATTGATCGTCCTGTTTGCTTTATGACATGTTTTTCCACTTCAATATTAAGCATATAAGATAAAATAATTTTATAAAAACTAACTTTTGTAACTTATAGTTTATCATGTAAGGAATCATATGCAAAATTTAAATTTTCAAAATTAATTTATCTTATATATTAAAAATTGAAGTCAAACGACATGTCCAAATAATAAACAGGACGGTCAATTAAAGACGGAGGGAGTAATCATTTCTCTTGCAATTATTGATATCGAATAATATATTCGTTAATAAACCTTACTATAATTGATAAAATTATTTCTTCTATTTAATATAATTGTTATAAAAATTTTATGATTTTAAGCTACCGTTCAAATTATGTAACAATATAAGTTTTTAAATAGGTTATTTTTTGCTGTTTAGTCATTTCTATTTATTTTAAATTTTATGATTCTAATTTTTTTATTTTTTATTATACTTTTATTAATGTTTTTTTAAATTGAATTAAAATTTTAATTGATCTTTAATTTTTATGTGCATTTTGTTTATATTTTACATTTTAAAAAAAATTGACCATAAACCCGTGAGGTTATTGCGGGGCATATGGTGGGTGGGTAAAATGTGGATATGAAAAATATAATATATCAGAATCTGAACTGAGGGGCATCTCGTATAAAATTGAAAACTCAGGGGTATATCGTAATGAAAGTGAAACCTCAGGGGTATATCGTAAAAAAAATGAAACTTCAGGGGTATCTCGTAATGAAAATGAAACCTCGGGGGTATCTTGTAAAATTCGCTTAAACCTCGGGGGTATATCGTGAAATTTCCCTAATTAAAATTTAGAAGTAAGATGCCTTAGTAATTTAAAGGCTTTTGTGATCGGTTGTGTGAGAGTTAAAATATTAACGTTGGGGGTCTGCCAAGTCCTCGTCACTTGATCAATTAATCGGTGGTGGGTGATATACTTGAACCACCACTTAAAAAAATGACTTTAGGGTCTTATTCTTCACAACTGCCTACCAGATGTGAATCCTGTGAACCGATTTTGGAGACCAAAACGATTACGTGTAGATTTTAAGACAGCAATTAATAATGACTGGAGCATCTAAGCGTGGGGATATTTTTGTGCTTGTAGGTGACAAGTTGGGATGGTTATTGATATGCACCGTCCGATCTGCTTTGTCAGGCACGGTGAACATTGGCATGTGATGCATCTAGTCCGGATATTATGGGTTCATGTGTTGAAGGTAAACGCACGCAGTCGGACTGTTTGATAATGATGTTGTTTGATATGCTAACCATGAGTACTTATATACTATGAACATGTGCATTCGAAAAAAAAAACATATTTGGAATGTCTCTTCTTGTTACATACCATATATATTAATGTATCCGGCATGTGACTGTAAAAAGAATATTATGCCACCGTGAGAATCAACTTATAATAAAAGTTGCTCTATTAAAAGAAACCATATGTACATGTGGTTCCGTTAGTGGTGTTTGGTTTGGACAAACTAATTAAGTCGATGAAACTAAAATAGAATATGACAAGGGGCGTTTGGTTTGTAAAAAGTAAATCGAAGTTGATAACTTGGACAGCAGCCCTTTCTCTATTGAAGATGACAAAGCTCCGGGTTCTGATGGGTACTTTGCTAAGCTCTTCAAAGCTATTTGGGTCATAATGGTGAGGATTTATGTTAGCTATCAAAGGTTTCTTCCACAGTAGCAGACTGCTTAAAGAGATCAATTCTACGCTCATCACTCTGATACCCAAATCCAATGTTGCCTCCTTCCCTAACGATGACAGACCCATCTCTTGTTGCAATTAATAGAATAGGGTTTTCAATGAATTACCTCCGCTGTCGTTGTATTCAATAAAGTGACCTATTTATAGTAAGGTCACTAACGTACAAAGATATTTGTAGATATGGACTTATTCTAGAGACTGTAAACAGACAGGACTTGTTAACTGACTATACAGACTATATACTGGGCCGAGACCAGCCCATTGTATTAACTAACAAACTGAGCCCATATCTCTATACTCTATTATCCTCCCGTGAGGTCAACCTTCCTGTTAACGGAAGTTTAGACCGAAAATTGCCAAATAATACGGGATTTAGTGCTTTGGTTAAACAATCAGCGAGTTGGGATTGAGAGGAGAGATGTGCGATTCGCAAGGTGCCATTACGAATTCGTTCCCGAACAAAATGGAAATCCAAGGCAAGATGCTTGACTCGGCTATGGAGGACAGGATTTGAAGCGAGATAGGTGCTGCTCAAATTATCGCAGAAGAGTGTCGGGGGTGAAGTTAAGCGTAACCCTAACTCGCCAATCACGGATTGCAACCAGAGGGACTCAGCCGCGCCACCAGCCAGCGCCTTGTACTCCGCTTCGGTAGTCGACCTAGAGATGGTAGATTGTTTCTTCGACGACCAGGAGATCAGATGCGGTCCCAAAAACAGAAGATAGCCGGAGGTTGAGCGGCGATCAAGAGGACTTCCTCCCCAGTCTGAGTCTGTGAAAATACTCAAAGGACCGGATCTTCGAGCTTCAAAGAACAAACCGAGATCTCGAGTGCTGTGCAGGTATCTTAAGATCCTTTTTACCGCTTTCCAGTGATTTTGTCGTGGTTGATGCATAAACTGGCAAACCCTGTTGACTGAGAAACAAATGTCGGGACGGGTAAAAGATAGGTACTGGAGACTACCGACTGTACTGCGGTATAGGGTTGGGTTATCCATGAGGGGGGATTCAAGGGAATCAAGGGTTTCGGTAGTGGCCATTGGGGTAGATATAGGTTTTGATGTTAACATGTTGGTTCTGTGTAATAAATCCATAATATACTGCTTTTGACTGAGAAGAAGGCCTGTAGAATTCCGTGTGACAGAAACCCCAAGGAAGAAATTCAAAGCTCCACTGTCTGTAATAGGAAAAGCTTGTGAAAAAGCTTTAGTAAATTTGTCAAGAAGGAGAGAGGATGAACCAGTAACTAGAATGTCATCGACATAAACTAGTACATAGACAATTTGAGGGCCTTGGTGAAAGATAAACAGTGAGTGATCAGCTTGAGACATAATGAACCCTAAGTCCACAAGAAAGGTACTGAGCTTGGAATACCATGCACGTGGTGATTGTTTTAGACCATAGAGGGACCGTCTGAGCTTACAAACATAATTAGGGAATTTTTGACTCAGAAACCCAGGAGGTTGTTTGGTGTAGACATTTTCCTCTAGGTCCCCATGCAAGAACGCATTTTGGACATCGATCTGTTTTATAGACCAGTCAAAAGATACAGCAATAGACAAAACCAAACGAATAGTGGCCTGCTTAACCACTGGACTGAAAGTCTCAGTAAAATCACAACCAGGAGTTTGAGAAAATCCTTGTGCAACAAGGCGCGCTTTCCTCCTTTCAACTTTCCCATCAGCTGTTCTTTTAGTTCGAAAATCCATCTTACACCAAGAATATTCATAGATGGGTGATAAGGAACTAAGTCCCAAGTCTTTGTTTGTTGAAGAGCATTAAGCTCTTTTGCATAGCATCAACCCAGTCTGGACATTGCAAGGCTTGTTTTAGAGTAGGGTTTTCTGGTATGTCAGAGATGATTGTGGTGTTTGAAGTGTAAGGAACTGTACCATCTGTTCTAATAAGCGGTTTGAGAGAGTTGGTTTTTGATCTGGTAACCATAGAATGTGTAGGATGAGGTAAAGGAGGGGGTTCATGTGGAACAGGATCTGTGTCTGTAGGGGGTGGGTCCGAAGAGGTAGAAGCAAGAGAGAGAGGGAAATCTGTAGTGTGCTGGTCTGTAGTAGTGAGAGTAAGAGGAGAGGTATGAGAAGTAACAGAAGCAGTATTACTGTCTGCTGGAGTAGTGAGATTTTGAAGAATATGCTGAGGTGAATGAGGTGTAGACACAATGGGAGGAGAGTGAGGAGTTGAGTCAGGATCAGGCTGGTTTGTTGTAATGAGAGGTAGGAGGAGAGGTGAGGTTTGTAGCTTAGACACATGAGGAGTAGTGGGTCTGATATAAGCAAAAGGAAACATATCCTCATTAAACACAACATCTCTGGAGATATATAGACGATGATTAGGCAAATCATAACAGAGATAGCCCTGGTGTTGCATAGAATATCCAAGAAAAATACATTGCACAGACCGATAGGACAATTTATGCTTTTGGTATGGCCGAAGGTTAGGATAACAAACACATCCAAAAACCTTAAGAAAAGAATAATCTGGATTTTGATGAAACAGAACTTGAAAGGGGGACTGTTTACCCAAAACAGGAGTAGGAGTCCTGTTTAACAGATACACCGCAGTTTTGAAGGAATATGTCCAGTAAGTGAGAGGCATAGAGGACTGAGCAAGAAGAGTAATACCTCTGTCAACCACATGCCTGTGCCTGTTTTCAACAGCTCCATTTTGAGGATGAGAATGAGGGCAAGTAATTCTGTGTTTGATTCCTTTTTCCTTGAAAAAAGAAGTGAGAGCTATAAATTCTCCTCCACCATCTGTTTGGACAGATTTAACTTTGGCATTGTGATAGTTCTCAACCAGATTAGAAAAGGTGATAAATACATGTTTGGTTTCAGATTTAGCATGTAATGGAAACAACCACATGTATTTAGAGAAATCATCCACAATAAGCAGGTAATACTTGAAGCCATCAACTGAAGTAAGATAGGCTGGTCCCCAAAGGTCCATAAACAACAAATCAAAACATCCTTTTGACATATTAACAGATCTAGGATGAGGCAGTGCATGTGTTTTACCAACACAGCAAGCAGAACAAAACTGCATAGGATGATTATTCATAACAGGCAACTGAAAACTAGATAAAGTAAGTTTAGTAGTTTGTGGTGATGGGTGCCCTAGTCTCCTGTGCCAAATAGTGGAAGTAGTCTTGACTCCAATATTGGCTTGAGGAAACTGTGAAGTCTGTTGAGGAAAGACATAGATACCCCCTTTAGCTGGACCTTTGAGAAGAGTTTGATGAGTTTGGCAATCCTTCAAGAGAAAGTGGGTAGGATGAAATTCAAAGAAGGTGTTATTGTCAATACAGAATTTATTAACAGAGAGAAGATGCTTGTTTAAGGAAGGACTATGAAACACATGACTGAGTTTGTATGTGCGAGAAGGTGTAGAAATAGAACCCATACCCTGATGAGAAATAGGAACCATAGAACCATCTCCTAAAGAGATAGAATCATGTCCTGAGTAATCTGAGGCCCCAAGATTCAGTCTAGAGAAGTCTCCTGTGAAATGGTGAGATGCAGCTGTATCTGGCAGCCAAGCATCTGAACCAGTAGAGTTGCTGTAGGTGGTGGTGTTTGCTGAGAATGTAGAAGGAGGAGCAGATTGATAAGCATAGTTGAATCTATGGTAACAGTCCTTTGCATCATGCCCTTTTTTTGAACAAATCTGACACTGAATTCTGTTATCTTGTTGACCAGAAAAAAACTGAGATGTGGTCTGTGAACCACGGCCATAACCACCATTGTTTCTGCCTCTGCCCCTTCCTCTAGAATTCCTGCCCCTTCCTCTGTAGGAACCAGAATTTTTCTGATCTGTAGTCTGTGTCATAGCAGTAGCATTAACACTAATAGTCTGAGTTAATTGTTGGGATTGCTGGTTCAAAGTAACCTCAAACTGTAACAGACTACTGAGAACTTGAAATGGGGCTAGAGACTCTCTTGATGCCATTAATATTGTAGTAATAGGGTTGTAGTCAGGAGGAAGACCCTTCAACAAGTAAGTATGAAATTCCTTATCAGTAACAGTATGGCCGGCTCCTGCCAAGGAATAGACCATATGTCTAGCCCTATTATAATAATCAGACACACTCTCATCACCTTTCTTGGTAATACCAGCTAATTGAAGCAAGTAATGGCCTAGATTAGCTGCTGTTTGAGCAGCATAGGTATTTTGCAGAAGATTCCATAACTCTTTTGATGTTTTACATCCGACAACAGAGATGATTATGGGTTCTGTAAGCGTCATGTGTATGACAGACATAATAAGCTGATCCTGATTTACCCATTTTAAGTAATCTGGGTTGATGATGTCGTTACCTGTTTGCTTTGCAGGGCACGGATGTGACCCGTCAATGAACTTGAAAAGATCATTGCCTCTGAGAAAAGGAGTAATGGTGGTCTCCCACAAACAGTAGTTATTTTGGGAAAGTTTGATAAGATTGCCAGCTGCTGAGAGAAAAGATTGTGTGTGTGTATTGCTCGAGGAGGAAGAGGAATTTCCGGAAATGAGAGCTCCATCGGTAGACATGTTTTCGCCTTCTTTGGAGACACCATCAGCCGCCCCCGTCATTCTAGGGAAGAGAGCTGCTGTAGCTCTGATACCATAATAGAATAGGGTTTTCAATGAATTACCTCCGCTGTCGTTGTATTCAATAAAGTGACCTATTTATAGTAAGGTCACTAACGTACAAAGATATTTGTAGATATGGACTTATTCTAGAGACTGTAAACAGACAGGACTTGTTAACTGACTATACAGACTATATACTGGGCCGAGACCAGCCCATTGTATTAACTAACAAACTGAGCCCATATCTCTATACTCTATTAGCAATAACATTTATAAGATTATTAGTAAGATTCTGACTGAAAGACTTAAGAGGTTCTCCCCATCCTTGTGAAGGATATAGTCAGGGTTCTTTTATTAAAGGTCGACTCATCTCGGATAACATCCAGATGTGCTCTCGTTGATGAAACACTATCAAAGAGCTCACATCTTCCTTCGATGGATGATGAAGATAGACATTTGAAAAGCTTTCAACACGGTTGACTGGAGCTTCCTCCAGGATACCCTTACATATATGAATTTCCCTCTTGTTTTTAGTAATTGATTCATGCAATGTGTCACTACCACTTCATTCTTAATTAACTTGAGTGGCTCCCCTACTGGCTTTTTCAAAGGCGAGCAGGGGCTTCACCAAGGAGACCCTATTTATTCATATCTCTTCGTCTTGGTTATGGACATGCTTTCCCGCCTCCTTGACCATAACTTCTGCTTTCACCCATCCTATAACTCGTTCTTTGCCAATGATGCTCCCTTGTTCTGTAGAGGAGACCAAGAGTCTGTCTCCATCATGCTCAGTAAAGTCAATCTCTTCTCAAAGACTTTTGGTCTCAAGCTTAACCCCTCAAATCCGACATCTTCTTTGATGGGGTCAGCCCCTCCATGGCTGATTAGATTGTATGTGCCACGGGTTTCAATCAAGGTTTCTTTCCTTTTCGCTACCGTGATATCTTCATCTCTGCTAGGAAGCTTTGAATCTCTGATACTGCTCCCTTGCACGACAATATTCCCAAAGCCATCTCATTGTGAGGTGGTAAACACCTTTCTTTCGCTGGTCGTCTTTCCCTTCTTCAAAGCTCCTTGTTCATTTCTAAGAACGTCATCAAAAGTATAGTCAAAAGGCTTCGCTCCTTTCTTTGGCCTGGGGATGCTATCAATAACCTTTTATCAATGGCTTGGAGCTCCATCTACTATAATAAGAAGTGTGGTGGTCTTGGTCTTAACGATATCCATAAATGGAACATGTGCTTCCCGCTTAAGACCATCTCCACGATCACTAATAAATCTGAGAGACTATGGATTCAATGGATCCATAGTGTTTACTTGGGGGACTTCGGCATTTGGGTCGTCTCCTTGAAAAGTGATGGGTCAAACAATGCGGCTCTACCCCGCGCCGTGTACCTCTTTCTTTCCTATCCTCTCCGCCCTCGTGTTAACACCTTTTACCAGGACGTCATCTACCCAACCCGCCCATTCCACCGGTTAAATATCTGTTGGACAACCTGGTCGATCCCTAAAGCCAAGATTATTTTATTAGTTACTCTTAGAGGTAGAGCTGTCAAAATTTGACCCAACCCGAAAACCCGCCCATTTTATCCGAACCTGAAACCTCACCGAAACCCAAAAATATTTGAATATGACAAACCCGAAACCTAATCGGGTAAAACCCAAAATGACCCAAACCCGAAATGGTTTGAAAAATTTATAACCTGAACCTGAAATGACCCGAAATAATAGTAATTAAAAATTAGCCAAATTCGAATAATATGAAATAATAGTGACCCTAAATTTTCCCAAACCTTAATGACCCAAATAAATATGACAATAAACTTGATTCAACTTAGTATATTAGAATGAAACTCAGAATAGGCATTATATTGACTTTTCTGTAATCTATATGTAGTATGTTCTTATAGAAATTAGGTATATATTTATTTAATAATTTTTAAAAAAATCATTAACCATGACCCGAAATAATGGAACCCCGATTTTATCTAACACTATTACTACCCGAACCCGATTTGACCCGAACCCGAATGACCTGAACCCAAAATGACCCAAAATTTCAATGACCTGGACGGATATTGACCTGAAAAAATATGACCCAAATCCGAACGGATAACCCGTTTGACAGGTCTACTTAGAGGTAGGCATAAGACATGTGATAAACGCAATCCTGGAGACATTAGCCTTGCTAACAGATGCTGACTTTATAAGCACACTCTAGAGAAAAGTGACCACCTTTTATTTCTTAGCACGGTCTCTCGCAAGATTTGATGGATTATATGTGATTGTCTGGAGATCCCCACCAATAGATCAAGCATTCGTAGTTGCATATACTTGATTTCTCGTTAGTGCAAAAGAAAGCGGTCGAGGGACTTCGTGAGACGGGCAACCATCACCAACGTTGTCTACTATGTCTGGATCGAGAGATGCAAGCGCATTATGGCTGGTCAGATCAAAGACCTCGCCCTCATCATAGCGGATGTCAAGGGTGTAACTAAATCGGTCATTTGGATAAAGATGGGCTCCACCCGAGATGTTGACTATCTTGATTAAGTTCTAGCCGCCTAGATTTTGGGGTGTTAGTTTGGTTCCCCCAACTTTGATTAATGTGTTAGGGTGGCCCATCATCAATTTTTTAGACCTTGTGCTATTCCACCATCCTTGCGCTCTATTGTATATTTCAAGCATCCAATATATATATATACACCTGTGTATCAATTTTTATTAAGACCTTTTTCATTATTTATATATCCTTACTTTTTAAAAAGAATATGACAAAAGGGAAAGAATTCCATTAAAATCTTCTAATGAAAGTAAATTGTTGATCAACAATGTCAAAATCGGCTGTGGTTAATGATTATCAGCCGCCAGTGAATAATTATTGCACACTAGAATACACTTATTAGTATTGGTTATCAGTCACCTCGGTCTTTCATAAATGGGTAAAAAATCATATTAAAATAATATAATGTAATATATCATCATATAATGTTTTTTTATAAAAATAAATAAAACAACTAAATCATTATAATACTATTTCCTGTCCGATTTTAAAACAAATAGCCCAACTATCTATTCTGATGGGATTATACCTCCGCGACTTTTTTTTTTTTGAGGGAGCCACGACTATTAATTACATCGAATAGATATACAATGCATGTAAATATAGGGATAGTCACTATACAAGAGTTTATCAAATGTAAAATAAACACGCTACTTATTTGAACTGAATGCTCTAAAATCACATACAAAACTTCACAAATTTAACATCAAATTGAACATCATGACCATTCGAACAACTTTAGCTTGAAACGGTGGAGAAAACTAATTGTAGACATACTTATCACGCAATAGCGAATTCGGTCAGTTAGTTAATCCAATGATTTCTATGATTAATTTAATTCATGATCTATAAGATTAAGGTGCCCACTTATTAGATAATTTTGGAACCAACTGATTCCAAAATAAAAGCTAAGAAAGCGGCGTTTCAATTATAAACTTTTAAACAATTCAGTTTCATTTGATTAACCAATTAATCTACTAATAACACCTTGCGATCCGCCGAAAATCAAATCCAAATATTCTTTGTAGTTATTGTTAGGTTTACGGCTCAATCGGTGCTTCTATTTTGTTTACGCACATCTTAATTTAGGCTGTGGGTATGATGCTCAACACAGAAATCAAAAGATAGATTGTTAGAATCTTGAGTTTTACTAATAACGCTCGACTTTTGCAGAGACGGTCAGATTTTTACTCACAGATGACAATTATAAACGGAATATCCGATAATCCAATTTATCCGATTTAAATAAACACATAAAAACCTAAAATCAACCAATGACGGATATGGGGTGATAGATGATCGGGTGACGGGTTGAGTTGAGTTGGGGGGTAGAAGAAGTTTTTTTCATCTGTCACCTAATCCTTCATTGGTTTATCACCCGTCATCCATTTAAAGTTACACATTGTGTTATTTCAACAGCTTAAAGAATTTAAAACGAAACTTAAAAAATAGTTGTAGACTCATAATTTACGATCCATTTTTATTTTCTCTCTCATACAAGGCACACCATGATACTCAGTATGTTTACTTTCTAATTGATATTGGTGGATTAGTTTTATTATGTTGGAGTGAATTATTTTAAAATACAAGGAAATTTTACGGTAAGCGATACATAAATTTTTTTATATTTATTACCATACTAAAATATATATTGTTTGTGATATAGAAAAAATTTCATCTGATCATCTCCCGATCCACCTGAATCACCCGCGGATGACAGATTGACGAATGACATATGAAGAATAAACTGGTGACGGGTGGACGGATGATGGATGATATATCTGAGTGACGGATGCGGGTGATGCTTAACCCGACCCGAACCTGATTCATTGACATCCCTACTTCTACTAAAATTGACCAAAGACTAAAGGAGTCGTGGAGGATTTCTCGGTGTTAGCTGCAAACAAACTCTATTCTTATAGGTTTTTTTTACATACCATACCATATATTGATATAAGAGATTACACCATACATTCGAAGATACCAGTCGAGATCTGAAGGATTGATCAACCCATGCACTACCATAGCCCTAGTGGCCTCTACAAATTGCAAACTCATCTTAAAGAGACGTTTGCTTGGATAGATTTTAGCAACGTGTAGACCTACCAACAAGACGGATGCACAAACTACCATCACCTCTACTAAAAGGACAACCGACAATGTCAAAAGCAAAGACAACCAACATATATCTAGAAACCAACCTACCATGAATCCAAACTAAAGGATTCTCATGCCAAAAACTACAAAAGCGTCTCGACTATAGGCCAACCATGAGAATCCCGAACACCACCACACGTAATTCAGGCAGACAAAAGAGGGAATTAAGTGAACAAAACAAACCGACACCATAATTACATGGACAAGTACCATATGTTTAGGAGATCATGTGCTAGCTAGCTGAAGCAATCATACACTAAAACAAGATGGAGCTTTCCTTAACGCCACATGGCCCCCAACCAGCCTTGTACCCTTCTCCCCCTTGCCTTGGGAGAATTCAATAGAGGGATATTAGAGGGGGTGCCACCTTTTTGTCTTTACGGATCTTTTTTGGCCAACAAAGATCCTAGAGTTCTTCCCTACAAGCATTCACTAGCAGATGATTGAATGGCCTTTTCCTCAGTAGAGAGGGATGATCCAGGTGTATTTCTTCAAGGCGGTCTGCAATCAACCTACTCGTGCGGGAGTCTGGAGGTTCCCATGCCCAAGCCCACCCTGAGTCAAGACTTAGCTCAGTGGAGACCGCAGGCTCATCCTATGGGTTTGCTCCCTTCTAGACCAAGATAGACTTGTAATGACTATAAAACACCTCAGTGGATAGCCATTGTCCGAAAGCCAAGTCATCCTCTTCGTCGTATGCCAGGGAGAAGGAACAAGCTCATGTGCGATGCATGAAAGACCCGCAGATGAAACAGATTAAGGGCATGTTATCATAAGATAATGAAAAACCAACAACTCACCACCAAGAGAGTGGGGTATGCACTGAAGGATTGGAAGCGACAGATTCAAGAGAACCTTGATCCTAATGAAGCGATATTCTACTACAACTGGGTTGTTCATCATGCCGGTGAATCTTTCAACTTAGATGTCGTGTATTTCGTAAAGGTTCGATTGCACAAGTGTCTTGGAACGTCGTAGATTCAAACTCGGCATGGAATCCGTTTAAACTTTTGATTCTCTAAAGCCACATCATTCGAGTTGTTGAATGACCAGGAGGGTTGGAGACTTCACTACGGAGCGGGGCATCATAGTGCGAGAGTATTGCGATATCAATCTCTCCTGGCCTCAGGTTGACGAAGGACTGAAGAAGCAGATGTTTGAGATCGTACAGGTAAATAAACAATTGTTGAAGTATTTATTGATACGGCTTATAAGTATGCATAACTAACATCCCTTTTCATTTATGGTAAAATGCAGAAACGATATCGAATACCTGCAGAAAGCGAGTACTACACCATGGTCAAAGCGATGATGCGCAAGAAATTTTATGGTTAATCACCAAGAAGCTTAAGAGGCCTGACGGCGACACACGCCAGCCTTGGGAGATCTACACACCAGTAACCCAAGAGAAGTGGCAGCAGTTTTATGATAAGAAGATGGAGACGAAGGTACATACTAACTCTTAAATAATTAAGTATTGTATATATATATATATGTATATATTTTTAATCATCATCATGTTTGTATGTTTACATGATAATAGGAGTATCGTGACGCCCAGTCAGCGAATGCGAAGAAGAATGAATATCATCATGTGTTGGGTGCCAAAGGGGTTAATAGAATAGTTCCTGAGTGGGTGGCAGAAGGGGAGCTGCCATCGGATATTAGCACTCTGGATGACCACCAGAAACGGGGTACGTTTTGGAATCTTTCACGCACTAAGAAAGACCCAAAAACTGGAGAGCGTTTGTATCCCTTCGAGAAAACGAAGAAAATTGTTGATAAGATGGTAAGTACTTTTGTTTACTCTTAAATTTTTTTACAAATTTAGTGTTACAATCCTATAATTTATTAAAAAAACCTCTATGCATTTACTTCTAAAGGGTGAGCTGAATGAGCAAGTAACTCAAGGGAATTGGGCTCCTGATCGACATGATGACTAGCTGTCTCAGGCGCATGGAAAGAAAGATCATTCAGGCCGAGCAGTGGGGTTAGGGGGGGTTAACATAGGAATAAGAAAAGTATTGTGAAACCCCGGGTCGAGGAAAGGGAGTAGTCAGGAGAAGATGATCTCTTATGAGGAGCATTTACGTGTCCTCGGTAACATGAAAGAGTAGTGGAAGAAGGAGATCATGGATGAACTACATTAGGGCAGTGGTGCACCCCAGCCATATGCTCCTGCTTCTGAGCCTTCTTACCCTAGTTATAATAATAATCCTCCCTCAGACGGTGCTACTCCTGCTAGACTGCACACAAGCACCGAGTCCAATGATCCGTATCCTTACGTGAATGTAAAGGTAAATTTTTATATCTTTAACTGTTTTATTACTTGTCATATCTTTTATTACATATTTATCAGTTCAATCATCTACTAATCTGATTCAATTGTAGGATCTGATAAACTGCAATCTCCTGCTCCCGTACGACAATCAAAATATATGTGTCGCAGAAGGAAGAGTGTACTCATCAGGCCCGAATGACATGATCCATGTCATGCAATTACGGTCATATCACGGGAGAGTCTCTGTGGACGAACCAATTTATCAGTGTCCTGATCTAGAGGTCCCTGTACCTACGGAGGAGTACAACACGGTTCAGTCTGCAAAGGGTGCATTTCTTCTGTGGCCTATTCGTCTGATTCAGAAGTGTATGAAGGTACACCCAATACAAACCACTAACATAGTTATTGTTGTAAATTATATGTATATATTATGTGTGGATGTTCAATTCATGATTAGTAATGTATGTCGATTGCAAATAGGCATTAAAAGAGAAATCTGCGTCTCCTGTCAAAAAGAAGCAAAAGATTACATCTTCTGAATACAGAGCATCCACAAATGTTGTTCACAAAGAAAAATTGGTGGATGATTCCATATATGCACGCTTGGGGCCAAGCATGAAATTGCTGCATGATATAATTCGTGACTTCCCAGCTGGTAGATCTTCTATCCTACTCAGCTTTGAACCTGATCTCCTCCACTACGAAGATGTTTTAGAAGTCGAGTTGTGGACGACCGACTTGAAGGACATCCTGAAATCTGATTGGGTGCCTATCACAGTGGTGCACTCATTCATTCTGTATGTATTAGTCTTTTTTTGTAATTAAGTTATAAATTGATGCCCTGAAACAATGTTAATTATTATATCTTTTACTTTAGAGTAAATTACTCGGAACCCCCTTGAGAATTTGGGATAATACAGTTAACCCCCTTGTGTTTATCATAATTATTGGTAACCACCTTGAGGTTAATGTATCTTTGACTACGAGCCCCCGAACTATAACTTTGTTATTAGGAAGTTAACTCCGTGTTGACATGTCACCTTAATCACATTAATAATGTTAGACTGGACAACAAAACTGCTTAATCAACATCGTCTAACTCTTCCTCATCCCACTTCAAATGCATTTTCGAGGTTGGGTTGACGTTTTTAGGAAAATAATAATGCTTATTAAGCAGTGTTTTTTGTCCAACTTGGCATTATTAATGTGATTAAGTTTATGGGTTTGCACGTAGTTAACGTCTTGATAACAGAGTTGTAGTTTGGGGGGCTCAAAGTTAGAGATACCGTAACCTCAAGGTGGTTACCAATAATTATGATAAACACAAGGGGGTTAACTGTATTATCCCAAATCCTCAAGGGGGTTCCAAGTAATTTACTCTTTACTTTATGAACAGGTATTTGCATGACAAAATGCAAACTTTTTCACTTACCAAGTATGGATTTCTATGTCCTGAAAGAACGTCGTTCACTGCTTTGAAGTGTGATGCAGACAATTGTAAGACCTACTTGCAGCGTGCGATGAGTAACAACATCAAAGCAAAAAAGAAATATCTCCTGCTACCCTATCATCAAAGGTAATAACTTTTGTTTATCATTTTTATTTCAATAAATGTTGTAGTTGTTGACTTTGACATTATAATGACATGTTAGTGTTTTGGTATACCATAGTGCTCATTGGACCCTACTGGTGTTGTGTTTGGATCGTGCACGTATACTATATCTTGATCCGCTTCGGAACTCAGTACCAAATAACATCAAGATAAAGCCACACCTTAGCATGTAAGTACATTATTGAACCACTTCTTTATGTATTTAAACTCTTTTAATTTAATTTTGTTGTGCATGGATATCCTATTTTTATTAATTTATTTATGATATGTGCAGTGTATATCAAAGTGTTATGATATCAGAGCTTGGTGTAAGGATAAAAGGTGCTATCCCTTGGACTGCGGTGAAGGTACATGCATCACTTACTTGTTTATTATTGATAGAACAAATGTCTTATGTTATTAATCTTCCTTTTTTCCGTGTTTAAGTGTCCACGTCAACCCGGGGGTTCCGAGTGTGGGTATTATGTCATGAGGTATATGCATGACATAGTCACCCTTTTTGGTGATATGCAAGATCCGTTAGAACAAGTATGTCGACGTTATATATTTTCTAATTTCTAATGTATTTGTTTAATGATTAACTAATTATTTTGTCTTGTTTTGTTTTTCAAAGGTTTTCCCTAGTGTTGGAGAATACGACAGACAAATGATCAATGGTGTGTTGGAGGATTGGGCGGAGTTCGTTTGCATGAATTTGGTTTGATTTTCACTTTGTTTTTTCGAATTGTTATTTAGAACATTGTTTAGAATTTTATGGCTAGTTAGATTGTGAAAGATGACCGGTTTGAGTACAATAGTGAATATCTTGGTAGTTTTATATGTATATGGTCATATGTGACCATTTGAAATGTGTTGTATGGTCATTTGTGACCATTTGAAATGTGTTGTATGGTCATTTGTGACCATTTCATCACTATTTTGATTGTTTTGACAATTCGCTTACAAAAAGTGATTGACATCCTCTACAATGTGATGTAAAGAGATGTGTGGATATATCTGGATGTTGTTTTGATATATTTCACAGGTTTGTTGACATATGTGGGATTGTAAACAAAAACCAAAAAAAACCAAAAAAAAATATGTCAATTTTCAGCGGTTTTTATGGCTATTTTCGGCGGTTTTTTCCTTAAGAACCGCCGAAAATTGCCATGATTTTACCAATTTTCGGCGGTTCCTAGTAAGAACCTCCGAAAATGTCCATTATTTTCGGCGGTGTTCTCCTTAGAACCGTCGAAAATGTCCAAATTTTTTACCTGCGAAAGCTATTATTTTCGGCGGTCTTCTCCTTAGGAACCGCCGAAAAACGTTGTCATTTTCGGCGGTTATGAAACCGCCAAAAATGAGGGAAAATCCTTTTTCGGCGGTGGCCTAAAAGAACCACCAAAAATGCCTCATTTTCTACTAGTGAGGCAACCATCGATGAGCTAAAATTTCCTAATGAGGACTATATGCATAACATGGATGCTATCGAACTTGACAACAAAGCAGAAGGGGTCACCTTGCAGATTTAAAAGCCCTCGAAGACACTCCAAAGGGCGGAGATAACGGTGCATAGTATTGGTGGACTTAGGTCCTCATTGGCGAAGAGCTTGCCCATCACTATGGCCATTACTGGGCAATGTAAGGAATTTGGTTCTAGATACAGATGGAAAACGATTGCGAGAGTTGAAGGCTAAGAAGGAGAACGAAAAGGAAGAGCATGCAACGTGGATGGAAAACGGGCGAATATGAAGGGGAATATAAGGATTTACAAGCTTGCATGGGTTTTACACTTGTAAGACGAAAAGAAGAGCTGAAAGAAATCATCATGGCAAGGCGAGAATCACGAGGGGAGGGGCGGCGATAGAGGAAGATTGTGAGACGGAGGTAACTGGCAGAAGCAACATACTCCTAATTATTACATTGTGTTTCCAATGATCAAATTATCATAGCATGGGCAGCGGTGGCAAGAAGGCAAACGGGCGAGAGAGAATGGTGTTACCCCGCCGAGGGGAGAGGGAGATGGAACTCTATTCTTATACGTTTTGCTAATGAAATATTGGAGCTTCAAACAGTCTCTAGTAGTCGTTACATAATAGTCAAGAGTTGTTACCCCAAAATTTGGGGTTGAAGAGTAGCTGCAGATCAAGCAATGTCTGCATAAGTTCAATGTTCTATCCATTAAGTAAAAGACAAATATTGAACATAGACTTTGTCTAGCTCAGCTAATAAATGAGCATAATAAGATGGGTCAAGTTGTGCCTTTAGCTCCAAAGTCCAAATATTGAGCAAAAAGTCTCCACTATAGTAGAGGCATGTCTCTCAATGAGGCAAACATTTACTTATTTCACTATCCAAAGTTGTTCATTCCCCTTCATCATTAAGCTGTATTGATTCATCTGTATGAAGTTGAGTGAGCGTTTATTTAAGAAGAGTATGTCTGCTTAACTCAAGTGTTAAAGTTTTATTGTGTTTAATTTGAAAGAAAGCAAAAAAGTTTGTATTTCACTATCTTTGTTCCTATTGTTTAATTAGTTCACTACTTGCTTGACACTAGCCAGAGAGTGTTTGAGTTTCACATTTCAGGCATATTATGTTAGCCTACTTGATTTGGTATCAAATCCTTGTCAGCTAAGAAACTCAAGGTGAAAAAAAAGTAAGAAAATAAAATCTTATATTCTTTATCAACGATAAAATCATTGAATTCATCCTCCTCCCCAAATCCTAGATCTGATGAACTTGTAGTCCCTTCTCTCAAAATCTGTTATCTGCAACCACAAAGCTCCAAGACCTATTTAGCATTGAGATCTTACCTTTCTCCTGAACATCAAAGTTACTCCCATCTTTGACGTCGATTCTTTCCGAGACTTATCACCGTTCGCTTCCCCTGCCACCGAACACACTAGAATCACCCACCTAAGAAGCACGGGGACGGCTCTATTGTGACGCTTCACGCTCCCGAAACATTTTGGGTACGCGAAATGCCCCAAAACGCGTCAAAACGTTTCAGACAACCTTTAATTTTTGTTAAAACGTTTCATAGTTTTCGAAACGTCCCCTGCACCTGTGCGACCTCCCTTATACATATGTGAATCGTCTCACTACACTTACTAATCTCAATAAAGTAAAAGTTTGCTAGCCCCGACTCAAATCAGGTACCCTTCCTCTTCCTTTTCCTTTTTGGTAATTCCAAGCCACACTTTTTTTTTCATTTTTTTAATTGAACTCGGAAATACGCTTATTCAACTAGGATACTATTATTTAAAAAAAATCACCATCATAGGCTATTATACTATACATGTATTTAATTATAGGTAGAGCAAGATGTTATGATACTGTGATTTGAATACTCTTCAATTATAAAAAGTTTATATATTTATAGTTTAATTTATTATAATATAGATTTTTAAAAATTAATAAAATTTTATATTTGTTTATCATCACCGTCCAATCCCCATTTTTATTATATTTTAAAATTATCATTTCACCATCCCGCAACATTTCCGTGCAACGGGAGTGGATTCGGTCCTGGACGTTTAGGCAATCCCTGAACGTCCTGGACAATGTATTTTTTTCAGTTTTTATATTAGTATATAATGTTAATCCATCCTATTTCTTCTTATTTTTTTTAGAATATATTCATGTTATTTTGTACTAGTAATATTTATTAATTATATAATTCATTCCAAGAATTTTATTTTTACATTTATTATAGTTGTTGTGATTTATTTGTAACTTTTTTATTTTATTTTTTAAAATACATATTATCTTTTAAAGAACCTTTTTTTTCTTTTCTTTTTTTTCACAAATTTTCTATTTATTGTAAATGGTAATTTATTAGAACTAGAACGTTAAAAATATTTTGTTGAAATTTACCTATTCAGATGTAATTATACGTTGGTACATACCGAATAAGTGCTAGGTGTTCCATTATGGGCTTTCATGGTGTTTAGTTATATTGTTGCCGGTGTATTATATCACGTTTGCTAGAAAAAGATTACCAATGTCTTTACCAACACCTTGTCTGGTTGATACACCGGTCGATATTAATTAGGTGCTAGGTGTTTTGTTCAGGAATTTGTGGTGTTTAGCTATGTTCATGACGGTGTTTATACATAGGTACATATAGATTAGGTGTTAGGCGTAACATTAGGGGATTCATGGTGTTTGGTTTTACTGTTGTCGGTGTATTATATCTTGTAAGTATTTAAGAATACCAATGTCTTTACTGATATTATTGTTACCAACACCGCGTTTGGTTATAATACACAGGTACATATTGAACAGGTTCTAGGTGTTTCATTAGGGGATTCGTGGTGTTTGGTTATGTCGTTGTTCGTGTACTTTATCTTGTATGCTCTAAAAGAATACCAATGTCTTTACGGATATTATTGTTACCAACACCATGTGTGGTTGATACACAAGTACATATTGAATGGGTGCTAGGTGTTTCGTTCAATAATTTGTGGTGTTTGGCTACTTTCATGACAGCGTTTACACATATGTACACACTGAACAGTTGATACACAAATACTTATTGAACGGGCGATAGGTGTTTTGTTTAATAATTTGTGGTGTTTGACTACTTCCATGTCAGTGTTTACACATATGTACATATTGAATAGGTGTTAGGTGTTTCATGAGGGGATTCATGGTGTTTGGTACATTATTTGTATCTAGTTACTTGTTGAGAGTGGGTATATATACACCATATGATTATGGTGGTATTTTGTGTATGGAAACTTGGTGCTACTTAAAAAAAGAAGTGGTACTAATACATCCAGATACTGGTATGCTATGTGTAACTTTACTGTTTGCCAGTATGTGTACACATGGTTATGAATGAAACATCTCTATTAGAATTTTGTAATACTACGGGAAATTAAACAGACTACACTCACGTAACAAAACACCTAGTACTTATTCACTAAGTATCATTTTATAAACCAACTAAACCACAATCTGTTCAACTAAGCCATCTATGAACATCGGAAGAAGTATTTATGTGGGTGAGAGGTAAGAAAAGTCAATAGGGAACACCATCACCACTCTAAAAGTCTACTTTGAAGCTTATAATCCAGCCCGTCTTCAATCTGGTTCGCAAGATATAGCAAGTCCCGTGATTTATTTCTGCAGATGCACAAACACACGAAGAGAATGAAGAGAGGCGCAACATGTACCACACCATGGCTAAACCATCGTTTACATTGTACCACAACCATGACTAAACTTAATCACTGATATTATTAACAAGTCTATTATCTACCTAACCATCGTTGACATGGTACCATAACCTTAATTAAACCAAATTTTAAAATTTTGGGATGCGATTCATCCGTTATTGGCAGCTAATATTAAGATACCTAGAAATACTAAATTAAAAACCATACCGTCATTGATATTATACCACAAGGTGGAACAGAACCCCAGGAATTATTGAAAAAGGTTTAAATTAGGTGTAAGCATGAGTACCTTCTCAGAGTCAACTTGCAGCAAGTATAACTCTGCTGCAGTATTACTGAATAATCTTTCTGGAGTGGGTTGTACCTGCAGAGCAAATCAACAGCTTTAGAGAAACTGTTTGTGGTTGCAGTATCTTTTTTTGTAACCTATTACTTTTCATTGTTCAGTGCCGTGCTAAACCTAAAAGAAAATAAAATGACAGTTAGAATACGATCAACATGATGAAATCAGGATTGATGAATCAAGAAATCAAAACAGAAAATGGACACATAGTAGTGGTTGCTAGAAAACAACAAACAAAGTTCTTTCATCTTTTGGACAAATGTATTAGTTTCACTTCTATATTAAAAACTGGAATTGGAAACTAGATAAAACACAAAAGACAACAACCATACACTATTCAAAATTTCCCCGTCTAATGACATGTTGGAGGGTTCTCCAAGGGAAATTCTCAATTGGGAATGAGCGTAGGAATTTGCACACAATTTATTTAGGTGGCCAGAAGAATCTCGCGTACAGAAGAAAACAAATACTACTACATGTTTCGAGATTAAAACGGGAATTGCTAACAAAGAATCCCACAAAATAAGTACCAATTTGTTTTATCTAACAAATGATTTAATTTTATATCAGATATAATCTGGACCCTTTATCTTTATTTACTATGATCTAATGACTGCAATTGCATCCAGAACCATCCACGTTTCCAAGTCCTGACTAGTATCTATATTCCTAAAATATATGAGAAGAAAAATATATAAAATATATGAGAAGAAAAATATAGAAAAAATTAGTAAGTAAATGAAAAAAGAAAAAAACCTATATTTTGACAAAATGTAATAAACTTTAAAATATTACTCCGAATGAAACTATAAAAAGTCGAATTTGTTTCAGGTTTACGATCATGATTTTTTAACTTAACCATTATGATTAATTTTTCTCTTTTATTTTCTCGTTAGAATGTAAAAATTTTTAGTTTTCTTTAGGGGTGAGCATTTGGATAATTCGGTTAACCGAAATCTAAAATGTAAACAAAAATTTGGATTTCGGTTAATTCGGTTTTTAACTGAATTATTCTAATTTTGATCAACAGACGGTAGATTGTGCGGGAAGGTCATTCCCAATATAGTATGGTTGTCTAGGTGACAGTCTAGTCAGCTTGATGACTGGACTGTTTATGTGGCATAATAAATGGGGTAATATTTGTATTAACTTTAAATAGTCGTAACTTTTAAAATATAAGTCCAAAATAAAAAAAATTGTACCATTGTTCATCTAAATTCAAGCTCTTTAAAACAAGACCAGACATGGATATGTTTTGACAAGTTTAAAAATTTATCTTAGTTATATGTACATATCAACAACACTTATGATTCACCATGTACAATTTAAAATACACCATATAACATTAATAATACACCACAAAACAATAATGATTCAATATTTGTTCCAAAGTTTGTTATCTAATTCACCACTTATTAGTTAATGAATCATAATACCAATTTCAATGAATCATAATATCATATGTAATGAATCATAACATCATTTTAGTGTATCATCAGTAACATATAAAAATAAAACTTTTTAAATAATAATAGAATACAAAACAATATTTGGTACGTAAGAAAAATACAGGATTCATCATATAAGGTTTAAAATACAATACAATAATAATACACTAAAGCCAATAATGTTTTTTTATCGGTTTCGGAGTTTGTCATTTAATTCACCACTTATTAGTTAATGAATCATAATATCAATTTAATGAATCATAATATCAAAATTAATGAATCATATCTTCATTTTAGCATATCATCGTAAACATATAAAAATAAAAAAGTTTAAACAATAATGCAACACACAACAATATTTGGTTTGTATGAAAAATACATGATTCACCATATAAGGTTTAAAATACACCATACAACAATAATAATACACTACAAAACAATAATGATTTTTTATCGGATTCAAAATTGTAATCTGATTCATCACTTTTTAGTTAATGAATGATAATATCAATTTTAATCAATCATAATATAAAAATTAATTAATCATATTATTATTTTAGTGTATCATCATACACATGTAAAAATAGGCTTTTTTTCAAAGTTGTCAAAACATATCTATGACTGGTCTTGTTTTGAAGAGCTTGAATTTAGATGAACAATGATATAATTTTTTTTCATTTTGGACTTATATATTAAAAGTTACAATCATTTAAAGTTAATATAATAAAAAGACAGCCAGTCAGCAAAACAATCCAGTCAGCAGCTGACTGGGCTGCCATATGAGCAATTCGCACAATAGTTTTGCACGGCCATGCTGTACGCACGAATTTGATTAAAACCAAATTAACCGAAATCCAAATTATCCAAAATCTGAATTTTTTTTAAGTTGAAAACCGAAAACCGAACTGAAATCCAAAATTTCCTTCAATTCGGATTTCAATTAACCCAAATTAAAAAAAAATGAAAACTGATTTTATAAATCGGATTTCAGTTAACCGAATTTAAAAAAAAACCAAACACATTTTTTTGTTTCATGTTCATCATCAGCAGTAATAACCATAAGCTGCTAGAAAATTGGGAATTCCCTAGTTGCCAATTCATCGCAACAGAAACAGAAAGAACTCACCCAAACATTAGACTAGTTACATCAAACTAGGGGTGAGCAACGATGAACGAAATTCCAAGACAACAGAATAGTATGACATTATATAATTGAAGGATTGGGGCAACGCGAGATAGGGTTTTGAATTTTGACATTTTGTTTGTCATGTTTAAAGAGTATTAACTATTAAGGAAAGATTTAGGGATTTTCTTTAAAAAAAAGTTTGGATAATTCGGTTAACCGAATTTTACAGGGTTAAAACCGAAATCTAAATCGAATTATAATTCGGATATCCGAATGACCAAAATTTTAAATTCGGTTTTAAAATTCGGTTAAAAATCCAAAAAAAAATCGATTAAATTGGATTTTGGATAAATCCAAATTATCCAATCCAAGTGCTCACCCCTAGTTTTCTTTATTACATATTTGATGACTTAATGCTAGTCAGAACTATATGTTTTCATTTTAAATAATTTAGCCAATGTAATTCAGGATCGCGATCCTACCATAGGATTGTAATGGACCCCTAGGATCGAACGATCCCACACAATTGGATAAATATAACTTCATAGTTCATGTAATCTTGCATATTATGAAACTTCAATAAGAAAAAGCATGAGCCAACCTAAAAATCATATAAAATTTTACAGCAAATAAACCATGAGAAAAGATAACATATAGTTTCATCAGCTTAAGTAATCGATAAGTAAGATAATACTCTTACAACATCAAAATATTAGCATGTGAAATCACAAATCCCATAATTCAGTTCTTAAACAAAAAAAAATTAGATCTGATAAATAACAATCAGCTGGGACTGTCAGACATGCTTCAATATCTATTACTAGGAGTAATTTTCCTTTTACCTACAACACAACCTCTAGGTCCAGCTCCAACCAGAATTTGACATTGCTGCTTGCTAGCTTCAAAACTTAACAGTCCCACAACATGCTCTATACTAGAAGATATTAAGAACAAATTAAGTAATTATTATCTAACCACTAGATTTATGAGATTTCAAATAAGCATTTCAATCTAGTATTTTGTCACTACGATTGACATACACTGTTGTAACGCTAGTGTCTTTGCATCATGATAGTCATAATAAAAAACTGAACCATTAAACTATAACAGTAACACTAAATTATAATGAGATAGTAGCCAAATTGATTCTGGTCCAATATGCCACTATAATATGCAAGATATTGATTAACATTTAGTTGATAAAAAAAATAGCTGTTAAAAAGAAACCAATTGTTTGTTGTTGTGTTGTTGTTCGCTGTTGTTTTCTGGTTGAATGAAGAGGAAGATTGAAGCTGATGTGCTGTTGTTCGATTTTGGATTAAAGTTGTTGTGTTGTTGTTCTCTTTGCTAGTTGAACAAAGAGGATTGAAGTTGTTGTGCTACTTCGCTTTGCTGGTAAAATGAAGAGGATTAAAGTTGATGTTCAGTCTGGTGGTCGAATGAAGAGGAAGATTGAATAAGTTAGGGTTATAATTTAGGAAATACGAGTTAAGTCATTAGGTGAGGACGTGAGGTGATATCAGTGAATAAGATAAAGCTCATTTTATGTTTTTTTATATATTTGTATGTTGTAAATGTAAAATGGTGGGATCAGTGCTAGATCACGATTCTGAACGATCTCACCGATCCTACCCGATCCTACCACGATCCGAGTCTAGCACCAATCCGAATCGTACTTATGAGGTGGGATTGTAGGATCGTACGTTCCTACGATCCGAATCGCGATTCTATGAACATTGAATCAAACTCAAAACAACATAAAAACATTTAAAACCCAAAGGAACTGAACCAAACCCGGGTTTTGCACCTTTTATGGCCTTCGGTTGAACCATCTTAAAAATAAGAGAAAATTATATATCCACCATGATGTTTTGGTGAAATTATATTCTGCATTCATATACATGATTATTAAATTCCCCATCTATATGGTTTCCTTCGTTTTTATATCTGACACCTTCCGTCCAAGTTGATTTATTTTACTTTTCGTTCAATTTAAGGTATACTTAAACGTTGTCTAAAGTTGATGAAACTTTATGTCAATGATGTCAAAGTGTTATTTTTCAGACCTATGTTGAATCCCAAGCACGTTCATATATAGTTAGTTTCTTTTACGAATTTTGACGCAAATTGGTTTCTCTAATTTTCATTCAATTTAGGAGATGATTAAACATTGTCAGTAGTTGATGAAACTTTATGTGAACAATATTAAAGTGATTTTTCGTCCATATAAAGTTTTATCAACTTCGGACAGCATTTAAGCATCTCTACATTGAACAAAAATTAGTGAAAGTCAACCTGAACTGAAAATATCAGATACAAAACGGAGAAACCACATCAATAAGGATTAAATCAATCAAACCACGTAGATGCGGGATGTAATTTCCAAGCACTCCATATCCATCATGTTTGTAACAAGCATGCAGGCTCAATACCGTTGCATCATATTGCCAATAAACTCTCACGAATACTTACCTTCAATCGACCTTCTTTTGGTCGTTTAATTTCCACCAATTGATCGATCCCCTAACTATCAGGGCAAGGCAGAAATTGGGGTACGAACAAAATTACATATATTTAGGAGTGTTTTTTCAAAATAAAAATTACACTATAATTTTATACAATTTAATAAAGTTAGGGGTGTTTGATATCTCTCTTCCTCCACCACCGCTAACCAACTGTCTTCTTCTTGTCATCGTTATAAAATGTTGGTAGTAGATAGGTGATCCTTGGCTGCATCAAAGCCGTCCCTTGAATTTCTAAGTCCAGTAACGACATTAAAAGTTAAGACTAACTTTCAGCTTTAATACATAATTTTCCAACGTAACCAACTCTAATAAGTTGAAGTCGGTTTAGATCCTACCGATATAGCCAAATCAAGTGATGAAACTTTATTCTTCTCTCGATTACATCCTGACACTCAACAAACTATATAAATAACCTATGAGAAGTGAGACCATCAACATGGATAAAATAGAACTAAGATATTAGACTAGACAATAACAAGACAAGAACAAGACTCATAGCAGCAAGGATGGCTGGGCTGCGCCATGGGCGCATAGACACCATGGACTACCATCAGCTCCAAGGGTGGGAATCTCTTACTAAGACGTAGCTCCGGTTAGACGGGTTAAATTATGATTTGATTGGAAAATGAGTGTTTATGATTTGACTAGAAAGTTAAATTATTGTCCATATTTGGATGTAAGCAATTCGATTGTATCTATACATGTATATTTTTGGGTAATAGTATATAGTGTAGACATTTACATGTAGACATAGCAGATTGAAAATTAATTATCATATACGAGATTCATTTATTTTGAAAGTATTATTTTAAGAGCACCTAAATCATCATTATAATTAAAAATCTATGAATGAGAAACATTTTGAAGTCAAAATATTAATTAAAACCTAGACGATTATATAGCGACTCAAAAAGAAAAAGAAAATCAGCCCAGCTCAAATATTCTTATCTGTTGGATCGGCCCTGTTACATTATTATTTCGTTTAGGTAAAGTGCTTACTTTAATCGGCCTAGCCTAAAAAGGAAGCAATCCATTTTACAGTGTAGAGCCCAAACAGCAAGCACCCTGAATGGAAAAAAAAACGTTTCTTACTCTTGCTTTGCTGTGCAATGCGATCCAGTGTGAGTGAGGAAGACCGGCAGACCTAGAACTTTTGTTTAAAGGGAGGGGGGCATGAAAATTTTTTGACACTATTGTTCTTTAAAACATTATGTTGTTTTGTATATTTTTCAAAAATTTATAAGAGCATTTTATAAATTTTCAAAAGTTTCGGGGGGACCAGTGCCCCCGGGCCCCTTTGGATCCGCCCCTGAAGACGCTTGTCTTCTTCGACAGCAAATAGACGACGGCGAAGCACCAGAGACATAAAAATGCTGGGTGAAAGATGGATTTGGTCGGCAATGCGGCAATTTGGCGATACATGGCCTTCAGTGGCCGTCGCGGTGGGGATATGACGGCCGGTGGTAGTTCGTGGGGGTACGGTCGTTGTTGTGCTGCGGTTGAAGCTGTGTGGTTAGACTGGATCGGGTTCAACGGTAGTAAGCACGAGAAGTATTGACCGTTCCTTTCAACTTAAGGTGCAGTTGGATTTCCAACTCAGTTCGGAAAATGATCATTTAGTTCTTGCTTTAAAATGTTTTCAAAATCATACTTTCTCTGTTAATTAATATTTGTCATTTTCGGACGTGATTCTTGTTATAAAATATATGTCATTCTAGTTTTTTGATACACTTTTTTTCACTTTTAACCCTACTATTCAACACAAAAGTAATTATTATCTATATGGAAAAGTACAAAGTATGGTACATGCGTCAATTTTCTGTTTTCCTTAATAAGTGTGTAAATTTCTAAAACGACAAATATTGTTGAACGGAAGGAGTAATATTTATCCAAAACATGTGATATATTAAGAGAAAGTCCCAAATTTTATTATATAAGGAGGGTGAATACGTTACAAAATTATATTCAAATTCATAAATTATATACTAAGAGAAAGGAAGAGAGAAAATAGCTTTGAACTTGAAGAAATTTTTCGGAAGGAGGAGCAAAAAGGATGGAGGAAATAATGAAGGCGGGATGCAGAGATCTCCCACGAGTCCGCAGATGATGTTAACATCGAAGAGAAATTACGAGGGGTCATTCTGTGATACTTTTTATCCTTTTTTTCACAGTTATAATTATATTAGGTACAAATGTAGAATAAAATTTGGTACAAAACCGTCAGAAAAAAAAAAAATAGAATCCCAGGAACCAGCCACCGATGCCACCCAAATGTGGCCGGCGGCGCCGACAGCCACCCTTTCTAGTCGGCGGCAGCTCTTTGTCGATGACGTCGACGTCTACCGACCGACCCCGATTTTGGATCTGTTTGCGCCTACGCGTTGCTCTCTTTGTCTACTTCCCATCGTTATACTTTGAAGATTATTTTTTCGATATGCCTGGGTTGTTTTGTTAAAGTACGCACTGTTTACCATTTATGATGGCAATACCGCGAGCACTAGTAGACCGCACATAATTATTTGTTGTTGTTAAGAGTGAGAATGATGGTGGATTCGATGATGAAGTAGCGAGCGTAGGCACAGGTCATCTGTTCAGTAAGAGCCAAATATTTGTGAATAGAGAAGAGGCTACTACCCATGTGATACGTCTTGCCGAGAATAACATCTATTTAATTAGATAGAATGTGAGGGATGATGGTGTACTGACATGTGAGAGGTATGGTAAGAGTAGGTCACATAATAGTCAAGGTGAATCGTCCTCATCTAGTCAAAGGCGGTAACACACTACGAAAAAATACAACTGCCCATTCCGCATAAGCATCCGTGGTGGGGTGATTTCTGGGTGGTCAATCTTGGTAATGCAGTCGATGCATAAACATGAATTGGCTCGTAATAATCACTCACACTTCATGCATCCTCGCTTCAGCGTGAATGAAAGAGTAAGTATGAAAAGTCTGCACAGAAGCGGAATTATGCCACGACGGATGTCGACCCATCTGCATGACAAGAACCCTGAGAGCACAGCTAAGAAACTTCGTTTCATAATTTGGTAGCAACATTCAGGAGGGAGGACCGTGGCGGGCGTACTGATGTAGCATCGCTCAAGCACTTATTGGATGAACGTAAATATAGTTAGAGGTCTGAGAAAGATGCAAGTAAGTGTTGGCACTTCAGTATGGTCCATGTTCATCATGCCATTTTTCCTTGCCCGTTATTTCTACCAGCAAACTCTAGCCATGGCCGCTTCATAAGATATCACCATTCCTACCGCCTTACTCAAAGATCCCAAGGTTCTTACTTCTTTTTTGAAGCAACACACCGACACAACCTCCCCAACTACGGTCAAACTTAGCTCTCCGCCACTCCCAGAACCTATCACCACCCCTACCACCCAACCCACATTCGACCAAACTTCGATCACCCAGCCACCTTCCTCCCCACCACTCAAAACCCCTAACACTGGTGACACTGCTATCTTGTCTGGTGACACTGATCTCACCCCGAAAAAATCTTCTCTAGTTGTTGAAACTTACCACTCACCAGAACATGAGCTTAGCCTTGACCCAAACTCTCCGTAAACCACCACACCATCCTCCCCTAAGACCACCGCACCAAGCTCTCCTCCCACCTTCGCCCTACCTTATGGAAAACATAACCCTAGCTCCCATTCCTCCCCACAACCTGCCTATGACACAAACCCTAACCCTAACCCCCTCTTCGGCCCGTCCACCGAACAACCCAAATGTAAACCCACACCTAAAACCAAACCCGCCAAATGAAAGGTCCCAACCCGCCAACTTCTTGCACCTAAGCGTCTTCTACACTCCTGCACCAAAGCCACTCCATCTGTTGATATCGCTGTTTCAAAGAACTATGACACTGATGAGTCCTCCCCATTTTAAAAAAACTCTGCCAAGGTTTTCAGTCATGAGACATCTACAAGTGCAACTTCGACTGAAGCTAAGCAACCACGCCGGTCACCACTCGCAGACTCTGCTCCCACAAGAACCAGTAAATTTGACACTTTCCTGCACCGTTACATGGTCCAAAATCCCGCTTCATCTTGTAATCGGGTCATAGGAAAAGTTCTAGATATTTCCTGGGTCCGTACTCAACATCTTGATCAACTTTTATCTATTCTAGAAATCAAGGTTGGTTACATCTCTTTATTGAACCGTGTGAATGGTTTCAAAACGAGTATATTGCCTTTTACTCTCAACTCTTAAATTCCAATGGCATAGCTCGGTCAATCGCTAATTCCAAGTCCTTTCATTTTGACACTGCTGATTTGGCTAGTCTCCTTGTATGCCTTCTGATGGCCTTATGTTTATGATAAAGGTGTTGTCCCTGAAATTTTTGGTTTGACTAAAGACATTGTTTATCATTTCTTTTCTTCCAAATGTAAGGTTGGATCTCCCGTCCCACGAGCTGACCTTCCTTTACTACACTAGCTGCTCCATATCTTGGTAATAAAAAATCTAGTGCCCCGCAAAGAAGGAAATGATCAAGTAAACTCGTTAGATCTTTTCATCATGTATTGTCTTCTCAATCGTCACATGATCAATATCCCTTATATCATGCTTTCCCACATGACTCAATCAATTATCACTCCTAGGTATCCTCTTGGCTATGTTCTCTGGTTACCCAAAATATTCAAACATTTTCAAGTACCATTGAGACACTTAATCCATGACCCCTAGAGGAAATGGATTTCATATACCAGAAGTTCGTTAACAAACTCACTACTCTGAATCATAGCCATCGCATGCCTTCAGTACCACCCCCCACAAGTATCATCTAATCCTGAGCCTATTGTTGCTCCTCAACAAGATGACACTACTACCGCACTCAATCTTTTGACAAATGAACTGCGTATCCATTATTGATCAAGTCAAGGAGAATCAGGAGCGCCAAACTGCGGAGATGGCTGAAGGCTTCAAGATGGTTCTGCCTTCGATTCATTACTGGTGAACACCATTGCAGAGTTGACAGAGGAGGACACTAAGAACGCTGGTGCACACAAACCCGCTTCAACCCCCACCATAAAGCCTACCAGCCCCGAGACCATGGGGTGATTTAGGTCTAGTTAGTTTAGAAGTGTGTGTTTTAGACTCTGTTAGTTTTAAGCATGGGTTTGTGTTAATTTTTAGACTATCTTGTTGGGCTTCAAAAAAAGGGAAGCGGTGAATCCTAACTCCCTACGAACGGGATATTTTGGTTATGTTTTGGATTAGCTTTATTTCTAATGCGAGTAGGTTTAGGATCAGTTGGGAGAATCTGCTTAGTTTTTCATTTTTGGGGTTTTTTAAAATTTAGTTGATTTAGTTGCTTACTATGTTTTGCTCTCCTGCTATATATTCTGCTATATGATCTTGTGCGTTTCCAGACTCTCACCAATTGTGGGGGAACTTTGACGATTGGAAACTTGGACAGAGTTGGGTCCTTAAAAACATTTCTTGTCTTTGTGTTTGTTATACAGATGCACTCTATAGGATTCACTTTCAAGGTTTTGCCATCATCAACAACAAGGGGAAAAATGTTGGAACCTGGGTGTTGCTAAGGATGGAATTCATCAATAAATGGAGTCAATATGATGAAACAAACATGTCCTCGACAAGACAAAGAAAGATTCAGAGTGCTTAACATATACTAATTGAGTCCATCTACTAACAGTCACTATCCGACGGTTGCGAAAATAATGGACGTGAATATTCAAACTGTCACGAACGTTGATCAACATCCTTGGACCATAATATTCACAGATAAGCTGATTAAGGCGTCAAGTTCGAAATTCATGGGTTTGAACGTTGGCACCTTAAATTGTGGAAACTAACTTCCATAACGTCTAAGCTTGTGTTACTATAAAAGAACAACAGCTTCATTTGTCAAGTATGCTTTCAAGTTAGAAGTTCCCGACATTTAGAAGAGAGAGCATCAAATTGTAATCGAAAGTGAGAGAGAAGTACTAGGTTTCTTATTTTCATTAGCGCTTCATTGATAGACTTAATATATGTAGTTCCTGGAATCACTACACTTGTCATAGAGCTGATTTAGTGATGTGTAGGATAAGTTAGCGAGATTCCACTAAGTATAACTCTTCTACTTAGTGGGAATTGTAAGTTATTTATTGTGATCAATGATAGAGAGTTTACATTGTGTAAAAGTTCTGTGTCGATCAACTGCTTGTGCTACTTAAAGTTTGATAGGTGTTTCATAGACTCACCTCTTGGAACACTTTGAGTCATCCCAACGATCCAATATATATGCGTAATGGCCAATCCGATATGATCTAATACAGTTGTTCTACAGTATCAAATGATTCATTATTATAGAGAAATGATTCATAAAGTTTTTCAATGTGATACATCAAATATTATTCAATATAAGTAAAGTAACACACAAGTATATGAAACCAAATTCCACTATCATTTTATTGTCTTATAGTTTATTATTTTAAGTAAATTAATCATAACTTTATTGGTGGTAATACATCAAATGTTAACAATGATAAAACAAAGCGAACAACTAGTCTAACAAATGATGTTTTGAACACATATTGATTATCATATGATTCAATAAAGTAAATAAATGGTTCATTATTATACTGTTAGTAATACATCACCCACTTATAATAATCATCGATACATCATTCTATATTAAAAAAGATTAAAATTATTTAAGGTGAACGAAGATCGATGATAACCTGCATTATCCATGTCGATCTATGTACACCTTTTTTCAACACCTTCTTGCATCAGGTATATTCGATTTTCCATTGTGATAAAATAATCAATAGATTTAAGTTGAGCAATCTATCTTCAAATAAATTGTAGCTCAGGAGAACTAGTTTTAGATTGAATTTGTTCAGTTATGAGGCTTTTGTGTTGTTCAATCTGAAGATTTCAGTTGAGTAAATTATTCAGCCAAATCGATCCACTCCATCTGTTTAGGGCAACAAATGCATTGGTTGTTTGTTCTTCAATTTGCATCAGAAATCACAGTATAGTTGTCACTCTCCATCTTTACTCTCATTATGTATTTGTTCGTTATTGGCATCCAGCTCCCTCCTTTGGCAAACGCAAACGTTGATGTGCCATTTTTTTTCCACCGTGACCTCTAACCGTTACTTAAAATTAGTGGTCAGCCGCACCATCACCGAACTGTTCGAGTAAATAATATGACTTGATATCCGACCGACTAACCCATTCAGCCAGTTGACTAAATATTTTAAGTCAAATATATAAAATGGTTATAGTTCAAGCCGAATTAGATTGATTCCATATTTATTGATGACTAATTCTAATCAACAATGACTTATAACTAAAGTTGAGCCGGTACAAGTACAAATAAATAATATAATTATAGGAAATGTGTTTTCTTTTTTCCATACCCGATGGAAATAACACGCAACCAACACATGGGATTAAGTGAGAAAGGGTATCTTAAAGTGTCTACGTCTGCGTACAAGTTGCTTCATAATTATTGGGTAACATGTGTTAGTACTATCTGGAAATAAAGTCAAACACAAAACATCCTACTCGTTATTCGATTATTTTGTCACAAAATTCTAGTGCAATTTATCCTTATAATAGTGCAATACATATGGCCAACTCATATACTCGTAAAGTAGTGGTTGCTTTTAGAGTTCAACTAGTCAAGGGTTAATTGTTTTAAGGCTCAGGAAAAATTAAGATAACGGATTAACCTAATTTGTTTAGTGATCTTTATTTATTCCCTTTATTTTCTCCTCTATTAAGTCTTTTATTTCTTTATCCTTCCTTAGCTGTACGGAAATCTTTATAGTTGTTCTCTTCCTGAACCCATGCCAACCTTATGGTAAAAGAGCGAAGCCAGCAATCAAGGGGTATAAATAAAATTATATATATATTTAAGGATGTATCTTATTCAGTTGGTGATACTATTACTTCCAGAGACCTTTTGATACAAATTGTTATGGGCCTTGTTCGTGATTACATTGCTATTACCTCAGTCCTCCTAAGTCAAAAACCTTCCCCCGCATTTGAAGAGATGAAGACGGTTTTATACCTAGGGGAATCTAAACTGAAAAACCAACAAGCAGCGGTACCTATTCGTATGGATCAACCTTTGTTGCTCATCAGCAGGGACCCCCAAGAATTACCAGTGGTAAGGGACGTGGGTTTCAACAACATTGTGGCGGTGGTGGTCGCTACAACAAAGGGGGCCATGGCGGTCACGGTGGTTGTTCTAACTTTCAACCTTTTCGCCCCCCATCAACATCTTTTGGCTTACTCAGACCCTACTAGTCCATTCCTCACCAACATACTAGTTTTTCTTTTCAGTCGGTCGGACCACAAAATTATCAGAATCTGATTCAATGTTATACTGTGGCGGTTTTGGCCATGATGCTCGATCTTGTCCATCACAACCAAGAGCTGCAGATACAACTCCTCAAGCCTTCTCTGTTTATCCTATTGTAGAATCTACCAATGATCCTTGGATTTTTTACTCTAGTTTTTTTTTTTTTGATAATTAGAGGCACAAGGCCTAATTAGGCGCAAAAGCGGGATTACACCATTACAACGACGATCACCAAAAAAGAGCCCATACCTTAACCAAACTACCCTTACAATCGACACGAAGAACCTAGCTCCCTACCTTTTCGTTCTCCCTGTTCTCTTGCCCCTATTAGCAACCTTGCTAATACGAGAAAATTTGCTAAAACCAACAAAACCTTTCTTACTCCCATTACTCCTTCTGGAACATGCTTTAGAGTTGGCTTGCGAGCTGCTGTCAGTACCATCCACTTGACCAACCCTGGACTCCTGACATCTCTGTCGATAGGCATCTCTGTGCTCACGTATGATGTTCTCGAAGTTGCTCAAGGCACGCCCTTCATCCACAACTTTGCATCCGAGCTCTTTTGCAAGCAAAAGAGTCTGTCTTGCTTCTTCCTTGACATAATCATCATCAGGGTGGACCTTCAGCCCAGGAGGATCTCCACCAGGCTCAAAGCCGGGGGGGAATTCAGGATCCTCAAACAGGGCCCTAAGGTCATCTCCATCCCCTTCCTCCATCTCTTGCTCACCAGGTGGCGTTTTGAGCACTACCTCAGGTTGCATAATGCTACCACCCAAGTCGCCATCTAGCATCTCGTGGTTACCCATCTTGCTAAGCCTCATATCATCAAGTAGATCACTCCGGCTCGCTCTTCCAATCTCCTCAGCTATCGGGTCTTGGACTACAACCTTGTTAGGAGCTGGCTCCCGAATAGATATACTCGGTCTTGCAAAGGCCCCAGTAGAACCGGCCACCGCGGTATTAACTTGGACAGGAGGCGGGCTAGGAATTTGACTGGAATGCCCATAGCCCCAGTACGCTCCGCCCCCCCATTGTGCCGAAGGAGAGAGCCAGTCTCCTCCCCACCCGGTCCCATGCCCCCATGACCCAGTAGGATCAAGGCCCAACGTCCAGGGACCAGTCCACCAAGTAGAGTATGGGTAGGCCCATCCTGAGAAGTAAGGGATCGCATTACTCCAGATCCACGAGTTGGACCCACTACCCTCATTCCCAACGGGCTGCGACTCCTCCTTTCTACTTCCATCAGTCAACTTTTCCTTTTCTACCTCGGGACACACATGCGCCGAAGAGGCATTAACTCCCGACATAGACTTTCCCGCTTCATCATCCTTGCAGCTTTTAACCAGTAGACGTATTCTAGCACGCCGGTTGGGCTCCCCAGGGCACACAATTTCGATGATTGCACCAGATTCAACAACTACCGAGACATCATCGCTGGCGCACTCAGAATTCCCACCAGGAACGGCACCACCAGTCTGCGCCATCTCCATACTTGCCGGACCCACCGCAAAACTCTTACCCTGTCTAATTGGATTACTTTCCTTAAAATTTGCAGAGGAAACTGGGCAAGTTTCCATTCTTCCCTGTCTCCTAGCGGCAAACGTCGGTCTTCTCCTGCCTTGCTCAATCGAATATTTGGCCCTACAAGCATATAATCTGTGACCTAGAAAAACTTGTCCATGGATCTTACCCTTAGCTTCATCAACCTGCGTGGCACTCTTCATCCTAACCATCGCAAAGGCGAGAGAGTTGTTGTGGCGCCTCTTCCTGGAGATGAAGATACGGTCGACATCACCCACCATCCGCAGCAACCAGCGAATAGCCTTTGCATCCACCACCCTGTTCAGGTTATCGATAAACAGAGTAAAACCTTGATCACCAGGACTATCGGAATCTCCCTTGACTATCGTTGCATCCTTCTGGCCATACGCAAGGCTCTGAGTCGCCTGCCTCCTTCTCTGCCTACTGGAACGGCTCCGCTTACTGGAGAAAGATCTCGACATCCTCCCACCATGCCTGGAAGAGGGAAATCGACCACGCCGGCTTCTGCTCGCTAGGCGGGATTGTGAGCACCTACAACCTCGACTCCGAGAGACCCGTGACCTCCTGCTGGGGAAAACTTTCCGATAGGGTCGCCTACCCCTGGAGCGCCACGTTGCCCGCACTGGAGAACGCGGCCTACTGTTCCACCGAGACCTCCGCTTCTCTCGAGACCGCTCCCATCTATTCTGCTCTCGATCTCTCCGCTTCCTCATGAAAAGGACACTCGTGCAATTAACACTCTTTTGGTGGAGATACCGGGAAAGAAGTGGGGGCGAGTGCGAGGACCTTCTTCACAAATAATTTTCTCTCTGTGCAACCACTCATATGGCAAATAATGTTTTAATTAACTTACTTTCTAGCTCTCTTTATACAGTATTGCTTGTATTAGTGTTGGTAGTGGTGTTATGCTTCCTATACATAGAATTGGGTCTTCGGTTTGCAATCTGGTTCTCATAAATTTGTTCTTAATAATGTTTGATCTCCCCTGCTCTTACTACACACTTGTTATCTATACAACAGTTTACTAATGATAATAACCGTAGCATTGAGTTTTTCCCTCTTCTGTTTGTGTTAAGGATCTATGCACGAAGACAGCTCTTCTCAACTTTACTAGCCTGAATGGCCTATATCCGCTCCATCAACCGTCCATGACAACCTCTCATTTCGCACTGACTGCTGCACGTGTTGACTTCTCCACTTGGCACTGACATTTAGGCCATGCTAGCTCTAGAATAGTTACTTATCTTTCTCATAACTCTTTTAAAATTGTAATAAGTCCAATGTTATAGACCAATGCATTTGTCATGTTTTTCAGCTTGGGAAACATATTCACTTACCATTTGATCATTCTACATCATGTACGGCCTTTCCATTCCATTCCAATTAACACATTCTGGCATATGGATTTCTCCAATTGCTTCTAATTTCAGGTTTCGATAATTCTTGACTTTCTTGGATGACTTTTCACATGATTGTTAGGTGTTTCCTCTAAAGCATAAATTCAATGTTTTTTACCACTTTCAGAATTTCTATATTTGTGTCAAAAATCAATTCAATATCACTATCAAACAATTTCAATGTGATAATGGCGGGGAGTGTGTCAATAATGCTTTTATTTCTTTTCTTGAAAAGCATGGTATCAAGCTCGTTTTACTTGTCCATATACCTCTCAACAGAATGTAAAAACTTAGAGGTTGAATCGTACTCTTGGGAATATCATTCTAACTCCTCTTTTCCAAGCATCTACTCCGCCTCTTTTCTGGGTCGAAGCTCTTTACATTGCTTGTCATATTCTTAATTTGTTACATACTTCACTCTTATCTTACAAAACCCCCACGAAATACTTCACGATTCTCGTCCGACCTATACACATCTTTGGGTTTTTGGTTGCGCATGTTATCCTAATATGTTATCCCAAGCTCCCCGCTCCTTGTTGTGTGTTTTCATTGGCTACCCTTTACATAGCAAAGGATATCGTTGTTATGAATTAGCTACTAGAAAGCTCATTATCTCCCGTCATGTTACTTTTGAAGAGGATATTTTTCTTTTTGCTCAAATGCCTATGAAAGTGCCTTATCCCCCTTCGTCTACTCCATTTAAGTCACTTCTATCTTTTGTTCTTCGGGCTTAATACCTCGAGCTAGACAGGTGCCTTCACAGCCTCGTACTCCTCCACTCATATCTTCTTCACCTCACCTTTCTCCAACCTCCACTTCATCACTTGAGGCTTCACCATCTAGTCATCCTACTTTCTCATCACCTGAAGATATTGCTTTGCCACATGTTTTTCCACCACATAATGAACCTCCATCACCAAATGACCTTTCCCCACAACTGACCCTTCACTAGAAAATGACCCACCTTCAGTTAACGAACCTACACATCCTGTGATTACTAGATCTAAGACCGGGATCACAAAACCCAATCTTATTTATTCGTTGCATGGTATTGTTGCTAATGCTTTACCGTAGGAACCCTGGACTGTCAAGGAAGCTTTACAAGATCCGGTGTGTAATACTTGGACATTGGTTCCACGCCCTCCCTATGTAAATGTTATTGGCTCTAAATAGGTTTTTAAAACCAAACAAAAGGTTGATGGTTCCCTTGAATGATGTAAGGCACGTCTTGTTGCTCAAGGATTCAACCAACATCCAAGTACCGACTATGGTGATACATATAGCCCTGTGGTTAAGCCGGCACAGTTTTATCTCTCGCTCTGTCCCATGGTTGGCCTATGCGCCAATTGGGCATTAAGAATGCATTTCTTCATGGTACATTGACGGAATCTGTCTATATAAAGCAACCTTCTGGCTTCATTAGTGATGATCATCCTTCTTATGTGTGCAAGTTACCCAAGGCTTTGCATGGGTTCAAGCAGACTCCTCAAGCTTGGTATCTTTGGTTTACTAGCTTTCTTTGTTCCCACGGTTTTGTTCATAGTCGTACAGACTCCTTCATGTTGATTTTACGATGCGGGTCACATATGGTTGTGCTTGTACTCCATGTGGATGATATTATTCTCACTACTTCTTCTACCACTATGCTTTGTTCCATCATTGCTCTTCTTCAATCTGAATTTTCTATCACTGGTTTTGGAGATCTTCATTATTTCTTGGGAAATTTTGTTGCTCGCACTAGCGAAGGATTATTCTCGTCTTCTACCTAATGCTATAGAGTATAGGAGTATTGTTGGTGCTCTCCAATATTTAACCTTTACCAGTCACATGCAGGCTCTTAAGCGCATATTGTGCTATCTACGTGGCACTCTTATTCTTGGGCTTCTTCTTCATCCAGGCTCTCTTGATAAGATGGTCACATGTTCTGATGCAGATTAGGCCAGTTGTTCAGATACTCGTCGATCCACTTCGAGGTATTGTGTATTCTTGGGCCCTAATCTTATTTCCCGGTCTTCTAAAAGGCAACATATTGTTTCCAGGTTTAGTGCCGAGGCTGAGTATTGTGCAGTTGCGAATAATGTTTTTGAAGTCATGTCCATTCAGTCATTATTGTCTGAGTTGGGACATCGACTCTCTAGAGCCAAACTCATGATTTCTGATAATGTTAGTGCTATTTTCTTAGCCTCTACTCCCATGCAGATACAAACGTAGCAAGCATGTTGCGATTGATCTACATTTGTTTGGGAAAGAGTTGCAGCTGGTGCAATTTGTGTTCTTCATGTTCCCTCTGCGTCACAGTTTGTAGATGTCATGACTACGGGTCTTCCACATAATTTGTTTGAGGAGTTCTTCCCCAATCTGAATGTTCACTCCTTTATCTTTCAAATTGTGGGGGGTTGTTAGAGTATATTATCTATTACCATTGTATATTCTACAAGATTTTTTGTGTATCTATAAATACTTGTAATATCAATAGAGAAGGGTATTGTACTTGCTCTGTTTACACCAGCCAACACCAGCACCAGTGTTGGCGCTTATATCCCAATTGCTCTACCTCAATTCTTGTTGTCTGTCTTCTCTCATTGATATTGCATCCAGGACAGATTTTAAAAATAGAATTGTTTAAAAATCTGGGTTACCGTAATCTCAAAACACACTCTAAAAGCGGGACAACAAAAATATAAAATAATACTCTGAATCTAGTCCAGAATCATCCAAAAAATGACTAATATTTCTAAATGGGGGAGTATGAACTTTTAAAAACATAGTTATATATATATATGAATTTAATGAGAATAATATATAATTATACACGATAACATATGTATTTAAGTTAATTATGCAATACATTCGTTTAAATAAACATTAACTCAATAGCTTACACAGATTAGTCTATTAAACAAAGTTGTATTAGTATATATAGTATGTTATGCCAAAAATAGTTCAAGAATGTTTCAAAGGTATGTCGAGTGTTTCTGAAATGAAGACAGTAACCTCCTACAAGTTTCAATGTAACATAATCTTCAATCACAACCGTGACTAGCATCAGCATTACCGCTCATGCGTTCCTTCGAATTTGTCCACCGCGGCAAGAGCAGGAGCAACACCACATCCTTGTTCTTGTTGTTGTTCATTCTAATCAATTATGATTCTTGTTCATATTATGATTCATTATAGAGGCTAAACAGTACATATAATTTGCTTTATTCATACCCTCAACTAATTAGTTATATTAAATTAGTACCATTGATGTGGTATGCAACAGACAAAAACCCCCACATAACTGAGCTAGATAAACTAATTAGAAGAAAAATGAGAATGCATAATTTGAATAGAATGATGATAAAAAGTGAAACTTTGTATTGAAGCATTTTTATATTAACCGATACACATTTGGTGTATTTCTTTAGATGGTTGTAGATGTTAGCGATTGAGCAAAACAAAAATTGTACTCACTAGTAGAAAAAAGGCCTATTTCGGCGGTTCCAATGGGCCTATTTCGGCGGTTGTGAACCGCCGAAATGAGCACCGCCGAAATAGGTGTGAGCACCTATTTCGGCGGTTGTAAACCGCCGAACTAGATGTACCTATCTCGGCGGTTCTTAGAGAACAACCGCCGAGATAGGCCCCTGGGATTGACCGTGTGTGAGATTGACCATGAGTCTATCTCGGCGGTTCTTAGAGAAAACCGCCGAGATAGACCCATGGTCAATCTCACACACGGTCAATCCCAGGGGCCTATCTCGGCGGTTGTTCTCTAAGAACCGCCGAGATAGGTATATTTTTTTTTTTTTTTTTTTCCATCCCAGCTTATATATATATATTCACCACATTTGATTCATTCAGACCTGTAATAATGCTTCATCCATACAGGGAGCTCCAGCACACATTTAAAAAGTTATAAAAGCTCCCAATTAATACCAACGACGCACCACAATTTGAGAGTTAACAAAACCAATGCAATTACACTACTTTCACACTTTCAATACAAATAAAAAACACCATTACAATTCAAATCTACCATTACACCATCCACAAGTGTACTGAGTTATATTTACATACTCGAAAAAGTTAGCAAAACATCTTCATGATCATCAATTCATTAAACTTGTGCAGACGAACTCCGACCATTCCTCAAGCATCTCAACAATTTGAGCATCATCATACTGACCATCTTTGAACACTTGTTCGTAAGCCTTGAAAAAAAATGAACATTAATCTAAAACGTACAAGTCTAACAACATGTAAAGAGCATAACTGAAACTTTCAAAGAATGTTACCATGTCTAACGAGTGCTCTGGTAAAAGGTTCGCCGCTCCTACTATGTCACTCATGAATCTCATGACATAGTATCCACATTCTGACCCCCCAGGCTGCATCGGACACTATACAAACACACATATTGACAGTTATAAACAAGTTTAAACATTATCACACAAATTTATCAATTAATAGAGTACCTTGACAGTGTTCCAAGGGATGTTATTCTTCATTGTTTATACCCTGGAGTCTTAATGCAGCTTTCATGGAACTATATACATCAGCAATATATATAGTTTTAAGCATCAGTAGCAAATTATGAAACAGTTATGTTATGTAAAATAATTGTTGTTTACGATAACAAAATAATTACCCCAGTATTGCGGTGACGATCTTCGGTCTCTTGGCACCCGCACCAAGTGAGTCAAATTGCAAGATTCGTGGGTGCTTCCCCATCACCAGCACAAGCAATGACCAATGTCGACTGTCCACAAATTACACAATGTGTTGAAATCATTAAGCAACTAACACAAACTATATGTTTTAGATAATACTAATAGAAATAGTCAAATATCATACCCTGAATGATATGGCAGCAATAAATGACTTTTTCGAACATTCATAGAGGGCATTCGTCATATATTGCATAAGGCCTTGCGGATCACTTGTCATCTGGACTTCATTGCACATAGCAGGACACAGGAATCCAAATCTTTGATCTTGATAGACATTGATCGCCTTATCATGCACCCACCTATGAGGCAATATCATTAGTCATTAACTTTATATTCAAACATCTAATTCATCACCAATTAATGAATTCAAAATTAAAAGGTAGAAGTCACTCACATGGCGGCCGACTTGATAATCGACACATTCAACCAATCCCTCCTGAAGCACTCCTCGAAGTCGGACATATACATCTCAAATCGATGTATATCTTCTCCTTGAACTATATAGTGAAATATCCGCTCGGGATCTTCCACAATGAGGGAATCACTATCCGGTGGTAGCACCAACAACGAGGAATGCAGAATCTGCATATTGGTCGACAAGCCGGCCAATATTCTCTTCTCCACCAAAGCAGGTCTAAGCACAAAATTTGTGGATGCCTTTGATTGCACAGGTGTGGCAATTCTTTTCCTTTGCCCTTATCAGTCTTCGGTGGGGTCATATCCTATGATATTAGTCTAATTAAGTATATGGATGCAAGGTGGTACACCAATAGTTTTATAGCAACGATTAAGAGTAATACCTGCCCAGGGAGTCTGACCAATCGTGCAGGCCACTGCATTGTCGCAGTTTGTGCAGAACGCACGGTAGGTCTTTGTGGGACCGGCACCGGTAAACCGACGTCAGCATGCTCTGCAACAAATTCGTCTACAAGCACTCGTGCATGGTAATGTCGGAGTGGTTCACCGTGCACAATATCACTTGGACGAGAGGGGAAAAGTTTTCCCCATGCAACCATGACCTCTTGTACTCCAATTTGTAAAAACAGATGGCACTCAGTGGGTGCCTGAGTGTTATGTGGAACTTGTTTAGATAAAAATTGAGAATTCTTCTATGATGATATTAGTGATCAAGTTAAAAATCATAATCGTCATGTACTCAATTGAAATGTAAGTCTAACCTGTAGAGATGCATAGGGAAACGGATCAGCCGAGTGGACACTACTTCTCACTACCGGTGCATTCTGCTGCTGAATGGGTGACTGATCAACTGGTGGTCGAGAAACCTCTTGGCTTTCATGATGCTGTGGCTGAATCCTTGATATAGCCTGAGCGATCCTCTCGTCGACGTTCTGAGTAATCCTCTGCTCCATCTCAGCCATCGCTCTCAGGTGCTCCTCGTAGCTAATCGACTGTCCCCGGCTGATTCTGGACCCGGGTGCGCCAAATGCCTGGCGGATACCAACGTGCCCACCAAACCCAATGGCACGACCTGGATGATCCTTCTTACCAAGAGCGCGTGTAAGAGGATCATCATTCCTCTGTGAGGTCCAGGTGCCCTGGGTGAGCTGAGAGCTTAATTCACCCTAATATAACACACAAATACAGTTATTAGTTTAACATAAGTTCATATACAAAGGAAATGAACAGTTTGACTGAAAATGAAATGATATCACTTACCATTTGAGCAATAACTGCTCTCGTGGCTTCATCATATTGAGGATTTTCGGGAGTAGAGTTCTTCGGAATGTGGCTTAACTCCCACACTTTCATTCTTCTGCCACTGGCATCCAATGAGCCATCCGTGGGCAGATATCCCTTTTGCTCCCATTCTGGTACCCTTTGAGCAATACTTTTTCCACCTAAGTGGTGAGGGTACAGATTCTTCTTAGCATTTGCTTGTTGTTTCGCACGGAGAGCCTGCATAAATTAATGGGATCATGTTAAGTGAAATTGAACACAAAAAAACATAAGAAATTAAGATTAATTTATGTATGTATGACAATAAAGTGCACCTGGAACTCCGGTGTGTGACGCCTCTCAACAAATTGTAGCCATTGCTCTTCTGTTATGCCCTCGTAAACCTCCCATGGTGGTCTCACACCGTCTCCACCATGATCTGGCTCATCTGGATCTTCTGGAGTAGGCATCTTGTAGATGTACTTGTCAGCCAACTTATTCTTGTGGTCCCGGAACTGTTTCGACATCGCTGATAGCACATCGTTTTTAAGTGCGGGATCCACGGAGAAACGAGACTACGTACATGATCATTCAGTTAGTAAAGTAAACATAAATGTTCTATTATTTCACAAAAGATCATAGTAATAATGTAGAGATTTACCTGAAGACGCTGAAACATAGTATCCTTCAATGATTGAGGCACTTGCTTCCAGGTGTGGTTTATGTCGCAATATGACTTCACCAAATGGCTACCGTAAGCGGTGAAGTCATTCTTCCAATTTCCATGGGGCTGGTTGAATTGATTGAAGTCGACCGGTTTTGTAGGAGGGCCCTTGTTAGCCTTCAGCCCACGTGTTGCACCTCTCTTCTTCTGCTTCTTCGCCTCTGGTGGCACAACCGACTCCTCTTCGGTCTGCTGTGAAGGGCCAGCCTCAGTCTCGTGTACTGCTAACTGGTCCTTCTTCTTCTTTCCTCCTCTCGTGACCCGCTTACTTGGTCTATTCGGCTGTGGCTCAGGTTCTCCAGTCGAGATAAGCCGTCCAATGGGGTCATCTATAGGGTGATCATCCACTGCAAAAAAAAATCATAAAGCATTTTCATCAGTTAAACTCATAACATAAATACTATGATGCATAACAATAACAGTTAAGATGATATTACAGTCTACATTCTACTAACAACATTACCTGACACGTACAAAAACATAAATCATTTCATATTTTCTACCCAAACACCCTCATCATGGTCTGATCGTGCGTAGAGCAAATCGTTTTCGTATCATCAATCGAATCCGGTAATCCAGTAGGAAACAAGGATGTTTCCTCTACAGTCCCATTTTCATCGTTATCCTCATTTTCATTTTCCATTACAACCGGCCTTCTTCCTGGAAGAACAACAGACCATCTGCAGTCTTTCGGATCCTCAACATACCACACTTGCTCGCAATCCTTTCCCAGAACAAATTGATCATCATTATAACCGTGTAACCGTGAAAGATCAACCATGGTAAGCCCTCCATCATTTTGGTACCCGCGTCGGTTGTCCACCCACTTGCACCGGAACAACAGAAAGGAATCAATGTCATAGTCTAGTTCCCAGATGTCCTCGATGACACCATAATACCAATTACTAACTGGTTGAGATCGGTTACCGCTGTGGTACTCAGTGGCAGCAGCTTCAATTTTTACCCCACTATTCTGGTTTATCGATTTGGCATCTTGGCGTGCAGTGTAGTATGTATACCCACTAATATCATACCCCTCAAAAGATGTAATATTAGTTTCAGGTCCGATTGCCAAACATCTGATCTCTTCGCTTACAGCTTCTGGATCTGATGATGCTAATGTCAACACATGATCTTTGAACCATTGGATAAAAACTCGGTTTTGTTCTTTTGTCAGCCAAATGTGGTTTTTCAAAGGATTTTGATGCCTTAACTCAACCATATGGGTTTCCAAATAAGGTTCAACAACCTCAAGATGTTGTAAGACAAACAAATGTGCTTGATGAATAAGTAGACGCGAAACTTGCACGATCTTTCTACCAATAACACCTTTACCCTTAAACCTGCCATAGTGTCGTGGTTTTGGGATACCAATAGACTCTGCCTCACTCAAATAATCGGTCACAAACTCCGTGACTTCCTCAGTCACTGTTTGCTTCAACAATGCTCCCCTCTGGTCGATACCTATTCTTCATTCTACTTTTCAGAATACCCATGTACCGTTCAAAAGGGTACATGTACCGTAAGTATACCGGACCGCAGAACTGTATCTCTCGAACGATGTGCACAATTAGATGTACCATTATATCAAAGAAAGATGGTGGGAAATACATCTCAAGTTGACATAAAGTGATAACAATTTCACGTTGTAGATCATCTAGAGAGGTTACGTCAATTGCCTTGGAGCACACAGCGTTGAAAAAGAAACATAACCGAGTTAAAGCATTTCTGACATCAGATGGCAATATCCCTCGAATTGCGACCGGAAGAAGATGTAACATCAGTACATGATAATCGTGAGATTTCATGCCTAAAAGTTTTAAATCCTTCATCGATACAATGTTCTTCCAGTTTGAAGAGTATCCAGACGGTACTTTTACCGAGTACAGACATTTGCAGAAACTAATCTTTTCAGCCTTTGAGAGCGTGTAGCATGCAGGAGGTAGGTAGATTCGTTTCCCATTCTCTTGTGGGTGTAACTCCTTTCGTATACCCATGGTTTGCATGTCCTTTCTGATTTTCAATCCGTCTTTTGTTTTGCCGGGTATATTGAGTAAAGTCCCACTCACTGCCTCACCAACGTTCTTCACAATGTGCATGATGTCTAAGCAGTGCCTCACAGAAAGATGACGCCAATAAGGTAGTTCCCAAAAGATAGAACACTTTTTCCAAATGTTTTTCGCCGGTTTTGATGTGTTTCCAAATACATTTACAATGTCCTTAACCTTTTCGTACACTTCCTCAGAGGTCAGAGGTAGACGGGCCACACGAGTTTCGGCTTGACCATTGAACAACTTTCTCTTCGTTACTCGATAAGGGTGATCTTCGGGGAGAAGACGTCGATGACACATATAAACATTCTTCCCACAATGTTTTAAACGGTCCGAACAAGTGTCTTCCTCGCATATGGGACATGCAAATGTTCCTTTAACCGTGTAACCGGACAAGTTCCCATACGCAGGGAAGTCATTGACGGTACAGAACAACAAAGCCTTGAGCGTGAAATTCTCTCTTGCATAAGCATCATATACCACGGTCCCCTCATTCCACAATAGCTTCAGATCGTCGATCAGAGGGGCAAGGTACACATCAATGCTATTACCTGGCTGCTTGGGACCAGATATCAGGAGCGATAACATGATGTACTTTCGTTTCATACACAACCATGAGGGCAAATTGTAGATCACTAGCAGAACAGGCCATGTACTGTGTTGACTACTCAATGTGCCGTACGGGTTCATTCCATCAGTACATAACCCAAGCCTCAGATTCCTATCTTCATGTCCGAAATGTTCTTTGAACCGTCTATTGATGTTTCTCCACTGAGGCCCATCTGCTGGATGTCTTAGTTTCTCATCACTCTTTCTACCCTCCGCATGCCATCGTAAGTTCTTTGCATCTTTCGGATTCGCAAACAACCGTTTGAATCTGGGTATAATCGGCAAATACCAAACAAGTTTTGCTGGAGGGCTTTTTTTCTGAACGGAGGAGTACTCACCATCTTTATGCTTATACCGGGACAACGAACATTTCGGGCAATTGTCCAGATGTTCGTATTCACCCCTGTACAACACACAGTTGTTTGGACACGCGTGAATTTTTTTGTACTCTACTCCCATTGGACACACCCATTTCTTTGCCTCATACGTGGTCGTAGGGAGACCGTTCTCATCCGGTAGCATATCATGAATCAGCTCGAGGAATGCCGTGAAACCTTTGTCACTCAATCCATATCTTCCCTTCAGGTTGAACAAATTCAATATAGCTGTCAATTTCGTGTACTTAGTGCAAGTAGGATACAACGCCGTTTTGGATGCGTCCAACAACCTTTGATACTCATCCGGCCGGTCGACAAAGTTATCCTCAACGTTACCAAGCATCTCGTCAATTTGTTCATCATGATAAGTCGACTCACTGTCAACATTGACTCCGGAAGCGCTTGGGAGTTCTGACTCGTTAGTAGTATCGAATGTCTGCTCGGTTCTTGAGTTACACCGATCGTGACTGTAGGAAGATGAAGCATATCTTCAACACGTTCTCCATGAAAAATCCATTTTGTATAATGTGGCATGAAACCACGGGTCTTCACATGGAGTTGTACGAGGTTGATGCTTGAATAATGTCTAACCACACCACAATCAACACAAGGACATGGAATTTTCTCCGCCTTTGTCCTGTCCTTGTGTTGCACTGCAGCTTTGCAAAACTCTTTCAGCATTTTGTCAAAATGTTCGCCTCTATCACCATACATCCAGTCACGCTCCATACTACATGTGCAACAGATCACAGGTGTGAGTTAGATCCTTTGTAGAATATGGCCTATATAAGTTGCACATGTTTATTTCCTAATGGAGCATGACTGGGATGATTGACAATTAGTCTAGCCTAACTCTAAGGTTGCAAACACAAAAAAACTACCATTTTAAATTTAAGAAATTGTTGCACTTCTAAAACAGAAACCGGTGTTTAAAACAATATTACGAATACTTTTTCTACAAAAAATTTGGCATGACCTTTGCATAATTGTACACATCCCGTGCTTATTATTCAGCACTCACCAAAGTCATCACAACCACAAACATTCCAACAATGGCAGCAACCAACAATTAAAATAAATCAATTCTTTACTAGCTAACTGAAAACCAATTGCAAATTCAGATCATCAAATCAACGCTTTCAATTCTCCACACTATATGTTCAAACCGGTTTAGAGATTAACAAAGAATCGAGAGTTAAAATACGTACTTGTTTTTTAGGATTTATGGACAGGGGAGACTGGTGCCTGAGAGGTAGGCTTCTGTGCGAGAGATGCAACAAAAAATAAATTACAAAAGAAATGCATCAACAAATATGGAATGAAGCTAAATTATGTACTAGCAATTATATTTAAATACATAATTGCATTTATTAAACAAAAAATAAGGTTTAGTTACTTACTTGTGCACAGAGGAGGAAAGTGCAACAGTACTGGAAGAAGGCGGGAAACAAGAGAGGTGATTCACGGACTTGAATGTAGTGAGACCTGATAAAAAAAATTAGATATTGTTAGACATATACACATACATCAAACAATATTAATTACGAAGAGAATTTACAAAAAAAATCGGCATGACTTTTGCATAATTTTATCTATCCCATGCTTATTATTAAGCATTCACCAATCATTCAACAACACAAATTTCCATCACAAATCAAACTAATACAAAATTTATCTATCAAACCAAATTTTAATAATTTGTGGAAATCAAGGACACAACAATGCTTATTATTAAGCATTCACCAATCATTCAACAACACAAATTTCCATCACAAAAAACTAATACAAAATTTATCTATCAAACCAAATTTTAATAATTTGTGGAAATCAAGGACACAACCATGCTTATTATTAAGCATTCACCAATCATTCAACAACACAAATTTCTATCATAAACCACACTAATATATACCAAATTTATTCATCAAACCAAATTCCAATAATTTGTGGAAATCAAATACAAAGTACAAAAGAGAAAATGATAAGTTAGATTATATTACCGTTCTTCCACTCCGCTTTCAATCTACCGTGCAATGACTGAGGAGTTTGTTAACCACTTCTCTGTAGATAGAATACAAACTCATTAGTGTACGTATGTTAATTGTTTGTAATTAGGATTGCAAAATTATATAATGAGCTAAAAAGATGAAGATGTAGGTTGAGTATATTACGGGTTCACAAATGAAAGGTATTCAGCCCCGTACGACTTCAATCCGGTGAACCCATTTAGTGATTTCCCTCTACAAAGATACAACCATGCTTATTATTAAGCATTCACCAATTATTCAACAACACAAATTCCCATCATAAACCAAACTAATATATACCAAATTTATTCCTTATTTGTAGTTACGTTAATTGAAAATTTACAGCGAGTGAAGAGGAAGAGATAAGTTAAAGTATATTACCGGTTCCTAAAGGAATTGTTTTCAGCCCCTCTTCTCAATCGGGCATGCGAGACGTGTAGCAGTACCAATCTCTACAGAGGCAACGCAAACGCAAAATAAGTATCAATTGAGGGCGCAACACTATATTGCTAACAACACGACTTTGTTTACATCTTTATCAACCACATTCGTTCGATATATCAATTATTTCTTGGGGGGCGTTGGCTCCGATGATGAAGCTATTTTTCTTTTAAAAAACCTTTCCATATCAAACCTATAGAAATAAATGTACTAATTTTATTAATTATACCATATCTATTAATTGTATTTCAGTTCAACAAATGTAAGATATATTAAATTGTTACTAACAATTACTTAACAAGTTTTTAATAAATAGTTAAACTATTGAATACCTAAATATAAAGTACAGATCTCTATTGCTCCGTAACAATTAATGTGTTAAATTAATAAATAAATTAGTTAATTATAACAATAAGTAAAACGTTAGGCAATTTTCTTTTCCATATGTGTCAACAAACACAGTACGCACCCAAGTCGGTCCGCCCCTGCCTAACTATACTTAAAAAAGGGCAAAAAACAGTAAAAATATTCACTCAGACATTTCATCAAACACTTTGTGTTCATACATAATTTGATTAGTTTAGAAACCAAATCTTTCAAAGATTTGACACCCACAATAAATATCAGCATCAACAATCATAATGTGACACAAATCTACCAATTTTAACAACAAATTTGTAATTATTTAGTCAAAACCGAATTGGAATTGTGTTTACCGAATTGGAGGTGCGGTTCTTGGTTGCAGCAACAACCTCCGATGACGACCACGCACGACCGGCGACGGCGCGACGACGGCGAAGGCGAGAGGAGGGCGACGGACGTCGGAGCGGTGGCGGTGGTGTGGTGGCTGTCGAGATTGGTACTGAAATCGCCCGTTTACAGAGAAGAGAAGAGGGGTTAGGGTTCTAACAGCGTAACGGAGTCGGGGCTGGGTGGGGGTGTTTATTAAGCGACCTATTTCGGCGGTTGTTACTAAAAACCGCCGAAATAGGTCCTCCGTAATTTTTTTAATTAAAAAAATAACCTCTATTTCGGCGGTTCCTAGTAGCAACCGCCGAAATAGACTACCAAATACATCTATTTCGGCGGTTGTTACTAGGAACCGCCGAAATAGATGTTATTTGTTAATTAATAAAATTACGGAGGACCTATCTCGGCGGTTACTTGTACAACCGCCGAGATAGGGGCGCCGAAATAGGTCGTTTTGTACTAGTGACTTTTTTTAAATTAAGACATAGATTCATTCATCAAAGGCCATTAGGCTAATTACATCATACAAGGCATCACATGCATTGCTCATACGTGATTAGTCCATAAGAGTAATACATAGAGTAAACAACCTTGATCATTAGCAAAAGTAACAGTCAACAGAAGGATCTAAGAGTTCATCATCTTCAAAAACATTGAAAAACATCATCACCACAAACATTCAAAACATAATCCTAGGAGATTATCCGGAGATAAAGCGAGGATACTTAAAGACATGGTTGTCAAACATTTGAGAAAAGACTAAATTCTAAGTCTCGATGCAGCTTATCCCCCTATCCACCGGATGGTCGTCCCCTGGTGATCGCTTGAGCTGAGGTTGGAAAGCCATCAATTCAGACGAAGGAAAAAGTGGTCTTTTAACCCTGCTCGTAAAGGTGCAGTTCGGGACGCCCCCATCATCCCTGATAGGCTTAGTGTTTTGTTGGATCACTGTTGTAGATGGACCATGATCTGGTGCATGTACATGGACTCTAGTGTGGTTGGTGGGCCAAGGGAGAGGGCTAGAAAAGGATCATCTTAGTGGTTAAGTAAGGGTCTTGCGGAGCTGTTTGAGACTTGGAGGATCAGTGGAGTTTGGCTTGTGCATGGCCAAATGAAGATCAGTAGAGATTTAGAGGTGTTCTTGGCCTAGAAGGTCGAGAATGATCTATGCTGTTGGGTGTTTGGACAATCTTAACCACAGAGAAGTTAATCGAGTATTGGATGATAAGTGCTTACCATATTCATCCGGGAGGCACGCCTTGGTAGAGGATGGGGTTGGGCAGGTGGACGATGTGTGAGTGAAAACGCCACAATTTCTACAAATCAAAGGCATGTTGTCATAAGAGATGGAGAAGATTGTATTCTTGTTGTTTACTAGCATTGGCAGTCTCTTCATGATTGTGGAGGTTGATGAGGATCCGAATTCGCATGTGATCATAGTTATATGTTTCGGGGTCCTCAATGATGCCCGTGTAGCATCCAAGGATTTCCCCTGCTTTGGAAGCAAATCTCTAATTGAAATGCATTCTTGGAACTCCATATATGCGCACCCAGCATGGTGTTCAATCGAAGGTGTGCTCTTTGATCGAGAGACCTGTTTGTAGTCGTTGAACTACGAACAATGCACTATCAACCAGCCAAGGTCCCAGAAGAGCACCACCAGAAGACCTTGTAGCTCTTCGAATTCAACAATGAAGGTGAAAGGAGCAACTTTACAGATTTTGAAGGAACCGAAAGGTGCCCATGACTCTGAGAGGGTGATGTGAAGGGTTGATGCTGTCATGTCATAGCGAAGGTATAGTCTCCCTATCAGACATCTTTCTACCATCAACATAGTTGCATTGAGGTCAGGGATGGCCATTGAAGGAGAAGGCTTTGAGTTTTTGTGAGAAACGATGGAACTGGAAGGAAGAGGTGTGGCTGAGAAAACGCAGATGCTGGGTTTGCCGGGTGTGATGGGTAGTGGCTTATGGAATCGTAGTTTGAGATGGAAGTTCGAAGGTCAGAGTCGTGAGCAAGAGGGCAAAAAATTTGATTTGCAGCATGCAATGGAAACGTGTGGGGGAGGGGAACGATTCCGCCATGATTGGCATTGGGACATGAAACTGCAGGTGACGAACGGGATGATGAAGATTGGCGACATGAGTGGAGGTTTGTTGGGCGGTGTCAATCATTACTTCCGGCCCCAGTGGGCTCTCACGAGTAGAGAGCCTGTTTACATGAATGATGAAGTGGAAGTAGCATTGTTATTGTCATTATGATCATATACTCTGAAAAGTTGCTAGCTATTCCACTTTAATTCCAAGAGACCAGCCCATGACAAAAATTGTTCTTTTGGAGGAGATTGTTAACAGTTGCTTAACATAAGGTCGCCATAAACGAATAGGATGATAGGTGTCTTTATGAAAGTGGTGAAACCTTTAGTAGATAAATTCTTGCTTGCTTAGTAGAAACTTAAGGTGACATATGGTATTGTTCAAGAAACCTATGCCCATACTAAAAGAACGATGATGAAAGGTGAAAATGTCAAGGTACAATCAATAAAGTTTTGTGCTATAAACATAGTATAGCTGTATAAGTATTCGATGAATTAAAAGATTATTCCTTTTTTCGATCACTTGATGGCATAATGATTTGTGTAAATGTACCATACAGTGACCAACCTAAATATATTTAAGTTAGTTTTAGTTTTTTGTCTATCACCTGGTTCGTCCTATTGGATTGTTATATTGTTTACTTATGTTAATAGATATTTGTTCGCCTCAATAACATTTCGTGAAGTATCACCATGATATCACTAAATTCTATTTATTATATTTTATTTCTATTAATATGTAATATTTGTTTTAGAAATTATATTGTAAAAAATTATTGTTAGTCTATATTAGATAAAAAAAAACTCTTAATATTTATATTTTAGCAATATAGTCAAAAGTAAAATTGATTAATATGTTAGTCATAGTAATCATGTACTTCTTCTATCCATAATACAAGTGTTTTTTAGTTTTATATTATTCATTTTGCAAATTAAAATAATATTAGAATTACTCAAATAATTTTTACAAGAAAGTTTTAAGAAAAAAAACTACTAACTCCGTCCCACAAAGATTGTCCTGGTTGCTTTTTGACATGTTTTTCCACATCAATATCTAACATATAAGATAAGATAATTTTATAAAACTAAAATCGTCAAGATATAGTTTATTATGTAAGGAATTTCTTGATTTTATCTTAAATATTAAATATTGAAGTCAAATAGCATACTCAAATAGTAAATAGAACAATACGGTGGGGCGGAGGTAGTTGTAATTTAGAGCTATTATTATATATTGTTGGCATTAACATATAATTTAGTATACCAATTTTTAAATCTTGAAATGAAAATGGTAAAACAAACTTTTTCATATATATATATATTAATTTAATTTTTATGTCAAAATTAATATCCAATATCAAATTTAAAAAATTATGAATATTGAAAATCAATATTAATTTAAAAAATTAAAAATTAATTTTAAAATTCCGACTTGGCTCGTAGACGCATACTCCCTCCGTCCTGAATTGACTGTCCTGTTTACTATTTGGACAAGTCGTTTGACTTCAATTTTTAACCTAAGATAAATTAATTTTAAAATTTAAGTTTACATATGATTCCTTACGCATAAACTATATATTACAATTTTTTGTTTATAAATTATTTTATCTTATATACTTAATATTGAAGTGGGAAAAAACGTGTCATAAGCAAACAGGACGGTCAATTCAGGACGGAGGGAGTAGAATTCTTTTTTTCGAGTGGGATATTGTGGGTTCGTTTTCTTTTTCCTCTGACAATGGTTCGTTAGTTTTTGCCCGTTATGGAGGGATTGCCTGGCGGAGTCCATAATCTTTTTCAATTTTCAATTCCAGATTTATCCAAATCGTTATAATTCTATGATAACATAAAAGAATTAAATTGAAAAAAAATGCGTAGGGGTGTTCATAACCGGTTTACCAGTTTTTAGTTTACTGATTTTTCGGTTAACCGAATTTTTGATTAGTCAAATGTGATAACCGTAACCTATTCATTTAGAAACGGTTAATCGGGACCGGTTAAATGTTGGTTTCAGTGTAGTTTTACCAGTTTAACAGTTAACTGGAATGATTTAGATTTATGACTTTTTTTCTAAAAGTAGTAAATAACGTGCAGTTTTACTGGTTTTGGTGTGGTAGATTTTATTGGTTTTAGTATAATTCTAACCATTAACTATATATTTGTACACTTATTTTTGGTAAATCTAATAATTAACCATATAGTTTTAAACTTATACTAAAAAAAATTGAAATACTTAAACGGTTTTTCTGGTTAACCGAATTCCTTAAAATCAATACCGTAACCGGAACTGAGAAATCAAACAGTTTGGTTAACCAGTTCGGTTTCGGTTTGACTTTTCCGGTTTTCCATGAACACCCCTACTTAAACGTATAAATCAAATCCAGACAAAGGAGAGCTTTTGAGAGTTTTAAATAAAGGTTTTTGTGTAAGTTAAAAAATGAGGATGTGGTCAAAAGCAAAGGTGACAATAAATAAGTCACGGTATCGACACTACTGTTCGGCATGGCTGTTTTGGCAGCATAAATGCAGCATATTTGGCAGCAGGAATGCGCTGACATAAATGCAGCATATTTGCTGGCAGGAATGTGCTGGCATAAATGCAGCTGTTTGGAAAACTGCTGTTTGGCAGTGCAGCATATATGCAGCATGTTTGGTTAAGTTAGTTATATGTAGTGCGTTTACCGTTTTCGTATTACAATTATAATTTATATATTACACTATGTAACTTTATTTTGTTAGTAAAAATAAATAAAAAATTCACAAACAATAAAATTTTTATTTCTATTATTTAAGCAAAACTTGTAACTCCTAAACAATATATTTTTATTATCTAAATTTTATAATTCTTACAAATATAAAGCGTAAAAATAGAGAAAAACGTTTCAAATTTTCTGATAATGTTATGTGAATTTATTTAGTGAAATTATAACTTTTAATAATATTAATATTTTTGTAACTTTGTATGTTAATAAATTTATATGCATTCATATTTCTATATACTATTTTAATATTTTAATTTATTATCACACAAGTGTGTATATTTATTCGTTTTTTTAATTTTATTAATCTATGTGGTATTACAAATAATATATTATAGATTTGTATTATAAATGTGATTTTTTGTAACTTTGGCTAAAAATGTAGTACTATTTTTTATAAATTATTTAAAGCATTATGTAATTTGTAATAAATAAAGTAACTTGTAAAAAAATTCTTTTTTTTTAAATCAATAGACACAGTAATTGCATTATGAGGTGAGTAAAGAAACGGAAGTGAAAGTACGAAAACGAAAAAGTATCATTTGCTGCGGGCATTTATGCTGACATTTATGCTGTCATTTATGCTGACATTTATGTTGTTTTAGGCGAACAGCAAAAATAAATAAAGAAGTCCAAAACAGCATATGTTGTATATTTATGTTGTCAAAAAATGCACATAAAGTGCAACCCGAACGCATCCTATATTTTGTACAAACTACCGATTCTAAAACATTTTCATTATTTGTACAAAAACAATTGCATGAAAACAAAATGAAAAACTTGACGAGTTTATCTTCATAATATTTTAATTAATAGTATTTATTTTTCTAAGTTACTTTCATTTCACATACATTTTTGTTAGCTAGTCTTTCCTCCCAAAATATTTAAGAATAAAGTTAGTTTGTTGCTTAAGCATTGGATAATTTGCTTGTAGATGAGAGATTCCATGAAGTAGCTAACATGATTCATGAACCCATTGATTATTCTTCAATACCAACTAATATAAGAATCTATAATTGCTTTAATTTTTTATGTAGTCATTTTATAGTATAATCCAGTTTAACAAGTACGTTTATCTCCGAGGGCGGCATTTTTTCTACTTTTCTTTCTTTCAGGACGGCACGAACAAAGCCGAAAATTAAACTGGAACAATTGTTTCATGGCTGGCTCAGACGGGGCAGACGACCCCGTCTTCTACTTTAGCCGCGTTTCTGTCTGTCTCTGGACCCACCACCATCTGGTCCACCACCCAAACCCGGCCGTACCCCATACATGTCATCCATATAGTAACAGTCTAACAGACATATACATTATCCACATTAACAACCAGTCAGTCTAGTCTCTCTCTCAAAAAAAAAAAACAGTCTGTCTAATTCCAAACGGCTAAACTCAGCTTCTTATTAATTCCTTCATCAGTGCTTTCATTCCATAAAGCTTTTATTCGATTGCGTCTGATCAATATTATTATCTTCGAATTCATCCATGGAGCTGATCCCGGGATTGATCGACGAAATGGCACGAGAATGCTTGATTCGAGTCCCCTTCGATGGATTCCCTTCTATCTTTTCTGTCTGCAGAGCCTGGAGCCACGAATTACAACAACCTGAATTCCTCCGTCAACGCAAATCATCAGGTCTCACTCGACCCATCATCATCCTCGCTCAAGCTTCCGCCGCCACAACCGAGCCACAGAACCCAAACCTAAATAAAAGCCCCACTGGCTCCCAGCTGCCCACTTACTGGCTCACCGCCTTCGAACCAGAATCCGGATCATGGACCCGGTTACCCCCTGCAACCCCATGGTTACCAAACGGGTTGCCGGTTTTCGCCGGGCTAGCTTGCTGCGGGTCTGAACTTGCAGTGATTGGCGGATGGGACCCAGTGACATGGCAGGTATGTAAGTCTGTTTACATCTTTGACTTCCTTACCGGGAGGTGGAGGCGTGGAGCCGATATGCCCGGGGCGGAGAGGTCACTCTTTGGCTGTGCGGCGGACTCCAGTAGGAAGATATTGATCGTTGCTGGTGGTCATGACAAAGAAAAGCGTGCGCTGCGGTCAGCAGTTGTTTACCACTTGCCTAGCGACACCTGGATGAGCCTACCTGATGATATGTCCACAGAAAGAGACGAGTGCACAGTTATTTCCTGTGCTGGCGGGTTCCGAGTCATCGGCGGATACATGACGGAGAGACAAGGATGTTTCCAGAAAAGTGCCGAAGTTCTGGACCCGGATACGTGGCAGTGGGGCCCTGTGGATGATGACTTTCTAAAAGCGAATGACGTGGGGTTGAGATGCTACGTGGTGGGGGGAGATGGTGAGTTGTACGCATATCAAGGGATGACTAGAACTATAGTGGTGTGGCGGGGTGACAGATGGCAGGCGGTTGCTGAGGTGGTAGATGACCTGTCATTGGTACATCACATTGCAGTTTTAAAACGGAGTAAGCTGCTCGTGATTGGTTCGTCGGAGGCTGGCGGGGTACAATCCGGTGGTGCTTGGGTGTATGACGTAGAGAGGCGTGAATGGAGCAAACTAGATGGTTCGAGTTCAACAGGGGAGTATAGCGGGCACGTTCAAGCAGGGTGCGCTATGGAGCTGTGAAATGTTTCTTTTTTATTTTTATTTTTTGCCTTCATAGCATTAATTGCATTAATTGCTTGTGATGTTTTCATTTTTTTTCTATTTTTGACATGTAGATATAGATAAGACTACGCTACTATATACACACACAGAAGCCAAGGTTGTTGTACTGCAGTTTGGTTTGGTCGCATTTTCTCTGTAACTTCACAACAAGGGACGTTTATTTCCTTTTCTGAGCTAAAGTGATGTACAACACATTACTATACAGATGATCCATAAAGGTTGATCTTTCCTGATGTTACAATTTCTGTAACGTCACAAAATTTTCCAATAGATCCTACGAGAATGAAAGAATCAAAGAACTTCATCTGAAAGCCAAGTCATTCTACTTTTGCCAGTTTCAAAAGCTTTTCCCATCTAACCTTATGCGCCGCATGCATTTAAAGAGGACCTCAAAGAATATCCTGTACATGTGCCTCTTCAAGTACATTTTCTCCACCTTTTCTCTTCCCTTAATGCCCATTTGCTTCCTGATTGATGGGTTATTCATCAAAAAATTTATGTTCTGAGCTAGGGTCTTTCTCCCAGGTCTCCCAACTGGGTGTAGTAGACCAGTGATATTTTGATCTACGATCTCCATTGTACCCCAGCATTTGTTCCAAGAACCTATTATTGCACATAAACCCAAAGCTCAGATAATACAGCTGATTGGAATTGTTTTTTCAACAAAACGTCAATTAAGGCAAACAAAAGTAGAGAATTGATCAGTTGATAATCTTACTGGAAGTCCAAATGCCATAGCCTCGATGGTGACTCTTCCAAATGTCTCTCCAAGACCCTGTTCATGATTTATTACACATTTGCAAAAATGAAAAATTGAGAGCTTTCATTTCAATGATTCATAAAATACAGACAAAGTTGGAGTAAAAAAAACTGATTGATATATACCTGTGAGTTTATGACATAAACATCAGCAGCAGAGTAGAGTGAAGCAACCCGAGTAGTAGCTGGTGTCCATAAAACAGACCGAGACAACTTTGGATTCTCTGACAAAAACTCAATCATTTCTTTCACATAAGATGGTTTGTTACTTTTAGATCCAACTGATCCAATCAAGATTTTCAGATTCTTCTGGCTGTCATTTTTAGGATGATCATCTTCCCCATTGGATGATCTAACCTCCTCACCATCATTACTACCGTCAAACACATCATCATCAACAAGAGTTTGATGATACTGAGACGATACTCTCAACTTTGCCTTCTTCACTAACTCAGATCTCTTTTGTACCGACTTCTTCAACCAACTCTGAATCAGAGGATCCCCTACCACTGGATGGAATGATTCTTCATTCAGTATCATATTAGCTGTTTCAAGTAGCAAAAGCTGACCCTTTGCTGCGTTTAAGCTACTCAGAGACATCACCAGCATATCATTTTCATTCAAACCCATTTCTCGCCTAACTTCTTGCCTCAACCTCTGCTTTTTCTCTAGCATTTTCTGTGGGGTTAGTGTGGGAGTGTTTAATGAGCAGGGAATCCCTGCCACGAAAGCAAGCTCATCGTTCACAGAAAGAGGAATTAATGCTCTCTGTGATGGTAATTTGATGTTTTCCTCTTTAGACCAGGCCAGCCATCTACGGGTCTGCGATTCAGATATAAAAATCAGCACTTCTACTCGCCCAAGAACTGACTTTGACCTATCAAAGTACTCCCGACGGTTTTCCATGATCCACCAAGCTGTTTGCTTCCCTCCAGCTCTATACTTTGCAAGGTAATTCTCTGAAATACAAACAATATTGCACATAAGTACAGCTTAGATGACAACCATGCATGCTTTACATGATAGTGTATCACCATAAAGAAGCATATATGCAAGTAAGTTCATACAGATAAAACTTGAGCTGTAACAAAAGATCATCGATACACAAGTGACTCAAGATGTGTTCATTCCTAAAATTAGCATTTAGCACAACATATGACCCAGGATTTCCGAGTCCTATACCCAGACGATTAATTCTACTCTAGATGATCTTATGCAAAACACAAGACAACATCGACATTGTAACAGCATTAGCATCTGTATTTTTGTATACTATCGCTCCCTATGTAGTCTTATAATCCTATAACATGCTCCACTATAAGCTTTCCAACTGAAAGTTAATAAATCCAGCAACCAAATTCCACAACATACTGACAGAAATCATAAAATTGTATCTTCTTTAAGAAGAGAAGAAGCACACACACCAATCCATCGATCACAAACTGCTGATCCAGCTATGACAATATCAGCTTTCATAGCAACTTCAAAGCTTAGCTCATCTTTGTCATCAACCACCTTGATATTTCTCCTGGATAGCTCAGGCATCAAACCACCCCTCCTGCTAAGAACCACAGCATGGACAGTGGCCCCACAACTCAACAGCTCAGTTGCCATCCCCAACATTGAAATTGGGGCACCAGTCATAGATAGCTCATGGAATATCAAAACAAATTTTCTTGACCTGACAAGCTTACCAAACAACTCTTGCCTTTCACAAGTTCCAGTTCTGTTATCTTGACTCCACTCAAGAACCCTATCCTCTATTGATCCAAATGGACCTACAAGAAGTGCATCACTAGAATTTTGTGACAGGGTCTTTTCCTCCTCAACCTCAACAGTATCTTTGACGGCTTTGGTAGTTCCAGACAAACCAATCATTCCTCTCCTTCTAGAAGACTTAGCAGCGCGGGTGAACCGATTGATGTGCCTCTTCTTAGAAGGCAAACTTGGGCCATACAAGATTGGTTCCTCCTCCTCTCTGGCCAATGCCACGTCCACATTACCTGAAATTTTTGTCACACCTACCAAGTGTGTATGCATTTCACTCGCCTTTCTACTGTTAACCAAGTCATCATCTGAGAACATTCTCCCCCTTTCACCAATTTGCCCGAGATTCATATCTTCATCATCCAACTCATGACCAAACCCATCAATGAAATTATCTTGTTTATCACTTATAGCCCACCTTGACTGGATATGGAATGCACCATAAGCCCACAGAGTAATCAAAACTAACCAGTACACTATACCAGTGCCCTTGAAACACTGGAATACACAGGGAGAGGAGCCGCCGCCAGTGCTACGAGGGGTACGAACCGAAAATTGCCTCTGATATGAGGGAGATGAGCTCCTGGGAGTAGAACGGCCGGACGCGGTTGTCTTCATCGTCATTGGCCGTTGTGAAGAAGGCCTAACAGCGATTCCTCTTATATCCTCAGTCTGACTAATATCATTCATGGAAATCCGTTCCTTAACTCTCTATAACCGAATCTACTTGCATATTCAAAGCAAAAGTTTCAGCGGCGTTTTCTTGCGCCCACCGAGAAAATTGTGAACATCAAGAGCGCATTACTCAGTCAATCGAGGAGTCGTACATGTAGTTGGACATGATTCAGTGCTCTTCCGAAGGGTCGATATCCTTTGGAGTCAAGTGTCGCAGTTGAGGAAGTTCTGTGGAAGAAAAGAAACGGTTCTCAGTATAACATAAAGAGGAAATCGCCGAAGAAGAAACTAGACGGGAAGAAAAATCAAAATATCAAGAAAGCGTCCGAACGTCGAGAATTAAGTATCAAGAACCACCGCGGGAAAGGCGAGAGTGAAAAAAAGGAAGAATAGATCGATTACGATACTGGACAATCAAAACACCTCGTGATGATCGAGAGTATAGAGAGAGTCGGTCAGCTTAAGAAGGCATGTACAAGTTCAAGATCCTGCTCTTTTGATTGCAGCGCCCGAAGGAACCGTTAGCAATTTTTACAATGCGGAGCGCGAAAACAAAAGAGAAAAAGCAGCTTCTTTAAAATAGAAGTGAAAGGCCGAGAAAGAGAGACGTGAGTCAGATTTTCCCAAGTCTTAGAAATTGCGCTGCTGTGCTTGACAGAATTCAATGGACCGGACTCGAGTCGAGAAGCGATGAATGTCAATGGCAGTATGGCACAAAATGTACAGATGTTCGAGCCCGTTGAGAATTTGATAGAGAGCTATATATATCTTATGTTAACCACGTTTTTGGGCCAGTTAGTTTTGAGCGGGATCCGTCAAGACCCTTAACCCATTACTTTTTTTTGGTTGAGAAAACCCTTAACCCATTACTACAACTTGCACATTAAACAAGTGCTTACTATTTGCAGTCTAAATTTACTAATCACAGTATAAAATTTTGTTTATTCGTTGAATCACCTCATTATATTTTTGTGTAAAAGAATCACTTTTTTAGTCGCATATAAATTGGGGGTGAGGATTTCAAACTCAAAGCTCTTTAGAAATAGAGTTTTATACTGCTATTTTAAATGTCAATCGTTCAGATTCATCTCCAAAATGGTTTATATTAAAAATATAATATATTAATTATTTTAGTTCAACCGTCGTAAATGCCCCAAAACAAAATCAGTTATGCACGTCTAAACAAAAGTAGTGATTATATCAATATACAAATTAAAGGTGTACTACGAGTTAAGGTTTATGATATATAGTTTAGGGTTAGGGCTTATTTGATGTATTTGGATTTATGAATAGCATATTTAATCGTGTGTGGGGTACATATGTAAAGATTAAGGTTTAGGTCTTAGAATTGTAATTTAAGTGGTTCAAAATTTTACTTAGTGACATAAAAAGGAGCTACATTACAATAGTGGCAAATTGTGAAATATACATCAGGCTTCATTCCCTTAAATTAAACAAAAATAGAATAAGTTGGAATAAGTTATATAAAAGTTCTATAAATAGAATAAATTTTGGAAATAATATTATTGTTTTTGTCCCATTTTTAGTTGTTTATCGTTCTTTTTTTCGTACTAAAACCTATAGTGATACCTATTGCAATCAAAATAGAAAAACAAAATGAAAGCATTAAAAGAACAGCATATTCAAAAGAAATTTAATCCATGCAACGTAGCTGACATACTAATTCAAGTTAGAAATATACTGCAAATTAATTTTCAGTAGGATACTAGTCACCACTAGAGCTGATCAAATGGGCAGACATGCCGGGTTCGGGCTGGGTCGATATTGAATTCTAGGTCTGAACGGGCCTATATTTTTGTCCAAGCCCGTTTTTAAATTTTTTGAGCCGGGCCAGGCTAGGCCTGGACTTATTTTAATCTTTGCCATTGTCCGGCCCGCCCGACCCGGTTTTATAATTTTTTTTTATATTGTTAGTTTTTTGAAAAAATATATAGACTATATATAATATTATATATATTAAATATAATATAAATATATGTTGTATGTAATATTAATAGATATTATATATAATTTAAATAAATAATACAAGATATTATATAAAATTAATTTAAATATATACTTCCTCCCATTTTCAGTAGCATAAGAATTAAAGAGAAAAAATTTAGACTATTTTACCCTTATTTTTGTATTGAGAATTGAAATAATTTGAAAATTAGAGTTGTAAAATAAAAGATGGGAGGGTAGAATTAGAAATTAGATCACAATAAAACATTTTCTATTTTGAAACTAGTGAAAGAATCCAAAAAATCATATATTGAAAACAAGGGGAGTATTTATTATATTTATAAATATATATATATTATATAAATAATAAACCGGGCCGGGCCGGGCTTAGTTACAGGCCTAAAAGTTTGCCGAAGCCCGGCCCGATTTTTCATTCAGACCTGATTTGTTGTCCAAACCCGCCCGGAATTTTTCTGGACAGGCTTTTCGGGCTTTATTTCCAGGCCGGGCCGGGTTGGAACACCGGGCCTGGTCAATGTTGCTCAGCTCTAGTCGCCACCATCACTTGATACCTGTTCCACAAAATATATATGGTCTTTACGTTTGGTTGAAGCGAGTGGGAGTTCATATCACTCTAAATACTAATGTTGAGTGTAATCATAATCACTTAAGTTTTCTTTGCCTATTCATCATCATATTTAGTTGAGTGAATTTATTATTGAAATTTCAAAGTAATGCAATTTTAATTTTACATTCATGAGCCTTTTTGTCTTTTTTATTCCAAATCCCTTATCATGTTCATACAACGTTTTTTTTTTCAGTTCAAGACGGTCAAAACCTCACATTTTTATCTTAAATTTTTTTTACAAAATGTATCCCCAATCAGGCTTAATTCTGCATATGTCATTAATTGAAAAATGTTTAGGCTGAAACTATTGGCGTGGGCCTGGGGTTGTGGGTTATTGGATCTGGTCAGTTTCGCTGCAAGGAAGAAAAGTTAGCCTGGATTTGAGGAAAATCGGATTGGGCTGGCAGTGTTTGGAGTTTAGGGTGTTGGGCTAGAGATTGTTGGCGAGAAGCTACTGGGCCACAGGTGGGACAAAGGGAGAGGAACGGGTCTAATGACTCTAATCTGGTTAGACGACTAGGTAGGAAGTAAAAACAAGGGATACGTCTGGTATGGGATCAAAGTAATGCAATATTAATTTACGTTCATGAGCCTTTTACACTCTTCGGATTATGGGACTATTTTTTATGTATTTTTTTCTAAGTAAATCATTATTATTACAACATTTTCTTAACTTTTTAGTAGTTTTGGTACTTGTGTTGACCGCATAAAGGGAAAGTAGACAAACAAGTCCACTAAAGGTGCTAGAAGAAGTTCACAGCTTCTTGAAATTATACACACAGATATTTGCGGCCTATTTACTCCGGCATTAATGGTCAGAGATATTTTTTAGGAAAAATTACAGTGCCCACCCACGAGGTTTTGGGATTTTACACTGCCCACCCACGTACTTTCAAAATTAACATTGCCCACCCCTCAGTTATAAGCTGTTTGTCATCTATCATCCTTTCTGTTGTTTTCTGTCTGTTACTAGACGTTTGACTTTTATTGACCAAACAAGCCGTAACTAATCCTATCTGTCACTCTGAACTCATTTCGACACTCTTCCAATTCATTATGTCGACATTTTCGTTCTGGTTTGGCTTGAATCCTTAATCATCTACGCCTGTCTGTTTAAGGTATGGAGCATCTTCCCTGGCTGAATCCCTAAATGTTCTACCCTATCCTTGATTTAGGGTTCTATATTTGGGGACATTGCGATATGTCAGATGTAGCACGCAGCTCGGCGACCATGTTCTTGTCCAATTGATTGTGTTACTTTCCTGGTTGTTTTTGTGCTGATTTTCGCCCCTCTTCCACTGGTGTATTCACACGTTGATTCATTGTTGAATTTTGGGTAATTGACACCCGACAATCATCTTCTTCGATATTAGGGTTTTCGATTTGGGGTTGTCGATTGGCGTTGATTTTCGCCTCTGTTCATATGGTTTATTCGAGTGCTGATTTCCTACTGGAATTTGGGTATAATTTCACCCACTGATTGTCTTCGATTCCGTGGTTCTGGATTTGAGGGAATTTCACTTGACGTTGCCCCGTCAATTGAGCTTATGGCTCTATTCCTCTGGAGTATTCACATGTTGATTCGTGGTTCTGAATTTGGGGGGATTTGGTGTTGATTTTTGCCTCTCTTCCTCTGGATTATTCACGTGTTGATTCATGGTTCTAAATTTTGGGTAATTTGCCCTACTAGAACATCTGTCGATTGTGTTTTTTCTTGCAGGAATGGATTACATTGCAACTGGTAACTTACATTGTTGTCTGGTAACTTACGTTGTTGCCTACTTCATGTTTGTGTTATGTGTTTTCCCTGGCTGTAATGGATTGAAATGTGTATTATAAGTATATGCTCTTGTCAAATTTTATGTTGCTCACATTCTTTGTTGTATATGACATTTGATAGTTCTTTATCTGATTGATTGTGTTTTGCCTTTGTAGGGCTATTGTACGAAGACTATGGATGAACATATAATTGAGTTGTCGTGTAATGGTCACAAATTTTGCACGCAAGAGCTAGATCCCGGCCTATATTCAACCATAGAGTTGATGAGGGACTACACAAAATAAATTTCCAACCAACCTATCGCTCCACCCAATAACCCTACCTTTTTCTACATACACCCAAGAAGCAAGAAATACATCAAAATTTGTAATGACACAACTCTAGTGAATATATTCAAGGCCTATTCCTCCACAAAGACTATAACCGTGTTTGTCAGAGATGCTTTAAACTCTGTTCTGATGAATATGTGGAGGAATTATCAGAAAGATCAGAGTACTAGGGTTGTGCAGACCGAGCAGCAAGATGAAATCCTTGTGTTGTCCCCTCCTCCGGCTACACAACCTTCTACTCAACCACCTCCTTTGCCCCAACCTTCTTTGCCCCCACCTCCCCCACCTCCCTTGTCCCCTCCCCCGACTACACAACCTTCTACACAACCAACTCCCACAATACCCAAAAGAAAGCACAAGAAGAAAGCTGCCAGGGGCCTTAACCAGTCATACCGATTGCCAGTTCAGCCAACAGAGACACCATCACAATTTCCCCTCATCATTGCCCCAAGTGTCCCTAACTTTTCATCTTCTGCTGCAGCACCACTCCAATCAATCCAAACCAGCAACTCTACTCCGCGAAGCCTTGATGCTCACACGTCTTCAGTTGTACCATCTCCACGGATGGATGTAATTGGTGGAAATAATCCTCCCTCATCTGGTCACAGTTTTGAGCCAGGAGATGGGTTTGTTGTTGGTGATGCAGATCAAGATAGTGGTTTTCCTGTAGATGACAACGAATCCACGTACTCTGATGACTCTTGGTATCATAAGGACGTTGATGAAGGTGATGATCTAGAAACTGATTCTAGCAATTCAGAAGAAAATGATGTAGATGATGATGACAGATTAGAGGAACTTGATGGAATCACTGAGTGTGGTTATTATTCTGCTGATGATGAATATTGTGCGGTGCAAGAGCCACCGTATTTGAGGAACGGGACTCATTTTGAGTACTAAGCTGATGGGAAGGTTGTGTTGCAGCCTCATCAAATGTTTGAAAACAAAGTCTTTCTTGGAGGTGATGAAGGACTACGCATGTCAAGAGGGCATTGATCTACATAGGGTAAGTAATGATCCTTTCAAGTACACAGTTAAGTGTAACAACAACAACAACAACACTTGCCCTTGGAGACTTCATGCTTCCCTTCTTCCCGACAAAACTACGTTTATGATAAAGACATTAACGGGGGAGCATGATTGCATGAGGATAGCCAATAATCCAAATGCTACCGTCCCATGGATCACAAAGAAGATTCTGCCTGACATTAGGGCAAACAAAAAAATGGCCCCAAAGGACATTATGGTACTGATGAGGCAGAAGTTCAGCGTTGAGTTGAGCTACATAAAGTGCTACAGAGGCAGAGCACAAAAATTTGCTTTGAAAATAGTTGATGGGAACCATGACGAGTCCTATGCAAGAATTCCTTAGTACTGCAAAATTGCTCTAGACAGAAACCCCAGCTCCATCATTGACCTGCAGTACCAGGAATATATGACTTCTCCTCCCACTTTCTCGCAATTGTTTGTTTGCTTTCATGCTCAGAAGGAGGGGTTCCTTCGTGGATGTAGGCCTTTCATTGGTGTAGATGGTTGTCACCTCAAAGGCCCATTTGGAGGAGTACTTTTGACAGCAATCGCCATTGATGGAAATAATGGTATATTTCCAGTTGCATTTTTTGTGGTCCAAAGTGAGTCTACCAACACATGGAAGTACTTCTTCAGTCACCTGAAGAAGATAGCTGATTGGGATACGAGGAAGAGATGGGTGATATTATCTGGCCGTCAGAAGGGTGTGGAACCTGCATTAAAAGATGAAATGCCAGAGGTGACCAGAAGGATCTGTTGTAGGCATCTCTACGCAAACTTGAAGAAAGATTATCCTGGTATCTTTCTAAACTTTTCAGGCCATGATTTTTATGCCAATTTATGTATACTTTTTCTAATATGTTACGATTACTTTTCAACTCATGTAGGTACTCTTATGATGAATCTCTTTTTGGAAGCGGCGAAGTCATATATTGAAGCATCTTTGGACGTAACATTGAAGATTATTAAAGAAAATTCGGTGTCAGCATACAACTACCTAAAACGTGGACTTTGACTTATGGGTGAGGTATCACATACCGGAGTATTCTAAGGTAGTTGAAGTGACTTCAAACTTTGTCGAATATTTTAACTCAAAGCTGTCTGACATAAGATCAAAGCCCATTTTAGCTATGTTGGATGAGTTGAGGAGGTCAATGATGTTGAAAATGCATAAGAGAAGAGAAGAGAAAATTCAGTTAAACTCAGAGACCCTCTGACTGGCTACGCGTCTAAGATCTTACACAGAAACACAAGGCTTGGTAGATCATATGCCATTAGACCGAGTAGTGATATCAAGTTTGAGATGTCAGATATTGGAGGATATTTTATTATTAACCTGAGGAACTGTCATTGTGATTGCAAGTCATGGGATTTGTCTGGTATCCCGTGCAAGCATGCATGTGCTGTCATTGCAAAGCAGAGGCTTGACTTTTTTTCATATGTGGCGCCCTAGTTCTCGAAGGAGATGTATGTGGAAACATACAAAGCAGCGATATCACTGATTCCAGACCCGAATATGCGGCCTACTATTGATGGCATGGTGCAATTAAGACCACCATTCTTGAGGAAACTTCCAGGGAGACCAAAAAAATAGAAGAAGGGAACAAGGTGAGGCACCTCCTGTGACCAAGAGGTCAAACCATGTTACCTGTGCCATTTGTAAAAAAGTTGGTCACAATTCGAAGACATGCCGAAGCCAAAAGGATAGGGGTCATGGTCCCAACAATAGTAGCTCTCAAACTTCTGGTGTCCGACCTGCTTCAAACAATAAGAGAAAGAGGAGCGCTCGGTGATGTATGTTTGAGTCTGTTCTTGTTATATATTATGTTTCCTTTTTTTTAACCATGTCAATATATCCACTTCTAACATGCTTCTCTGTTGCTTTAATCGTGGGTTGTTTGGGTACATTTGCACTCCTACATCTTTGACAAGTGGTGATGTATTAGGCTGGCAAAGTTGTGATGCTGGGATTATCGTAGATCTTCCACTAGTAGTTATGTAACAGATAGTTATAACCATGTATGAATCGTTATTTTGTAATGAATTGTTTCGCTTTTTGAAGTTGTGGTTTGGTACTCTGACAAGTAATGATGTAATGAACACCTCTATTCTTGTCTTTTTTTCGTATTAATGACGATCAGTCTCTGGAACATCTTGTCTTATGTGGTATTTCTGGATGTAATAGATTGAAAATCTGCTATGTACATGCAGATGTGTGTACGATATTATTCTCTACAAATCTATATATCTATTGTTCTATGCAGATCTGATGTGTTGGTATTTGATGTTCTTTGGAGCATCTGTGTATTGTGTATTATGTTTTTTCTGGCTTCTGATGCCTGTTGTACGGGTTATCTTAGTTGTTGGTTTTGGGGAAACAATTTGCCTTCTGATGCCTGCTCTACGGGCTACTTTAGTTGTTGTTTCACACTAATTTTTGTCTCTCTACACTATCCACCATGTTGCTATACAGGCTACTTTAGTTGTTGTATAGTCATACCCATTTTTGTCTGCTACCGTAGTTGTTGGTGTTGGGGAAACAGATTTGAAGGTCATTACAGGCGCTGATTTGTGTTTGCTGTATGGTCATACCAAAGAACTTGAAATAAACACAATACTTGAAAATAGTTAATACTCAATTGTCATTACAAAACAGATTTGAAGTTGCCACTAAAGTTGTCATTACAAAAGGTGTCAATGGTGACATTACAACATATATCTTAAAAAGTCATTACAAACTATTTCGTACAAGGTCATTACAGGACCTTAAGTCATTACATAATTGAAACACGAAAGAAGAATAATGCTATTACTATGACAACCACTATCTTCACATAACCATCATTGGTTGCCTTAAGTTGATCCAATCTGGTCTTCTGCATCTCCTCGAGTTTATTCAAAAGGCATGCGTTTTGATTCTTCAACTCAAGCAGCATAGATTCAATATCACCAGCAGAAGAAGAGCCCCTTGATGAAGCATGTATTTGTGAAGCGTGGATTGGTGGGTAGATGTCTCTCCACCATACGAAATATTTACACTTGTTGTTGGCACAATTGAAGTATGGTTTCTCATAGTTTCTAACATTTCGGGTAACATTCAATTGCGCACTGAAATTGCAGTGGCATTTCACATCCCTCGTCGGGTTTGAGTTGAAGTTGTTCCAACTTGAGGATGACATTCTGTGGGAAAAAGAAACAAAATTGCAGACTCAAGTGTATAACAAAAAAGGGGCTCAGATTGGTCATTATGGCCATCATCATTGCTTCATAAGTGGGTTACATATAAATGTGTCTTTATGTCGTATACATGTTTTATCTATGGAGCAACCATATCACAGACCACTTCAACGCATCCAAAAGCGGAGCAATCACATGAAAGGCCGCTTCAACACACATACGTACACATAAATGTATAACCACACGTAAAAGGCCATTTAACAAAATAATGTCCCTGACAAAAATAAATATTCAGAAGCTGTAGATAAAAACAAGGAGTGCTTCATAGTGCAGAAAACAATGCAAAACATACACCAGACCACACATCAGAAGGTAAATTGTTTCCCTAGCACCAAGAGCATGGACATAGCCATGTAATTCATTCCAGCCAGAGAAAGCACAACAGACGGATGTTCCAAAGAACATCAGAAAACAACAATGAACAACACAGCAGATAAACAGATCTGCAGATAACAGAATATCAGCAAATATACAGAACCTGTCTTCAAACCTTGAGTAAACCAGAGAAAGAAAGGCAAAAATCAATGCCAAACAACAACTAAGGTAGCCAGTACAACAGACAAGGGAGCTCAGATTGGTCATTATGGCCATCATCATTGCTTCATAAGTGGGTTATATATAAATGTGCCTTTAAATGTCGTATTCATGGAGCAACCATATCACAGACCGCTTCAACGCATTTAAGCAGAGCAATCATATGAAAGGCCGCTTCAACACAAATACGTACACATAAATGTATAACCATGTAAAAGGCCATTTAACAACAGAATAACATTGACAAACATACATATTCAGAAGCTGTATATAGAAACAAGAGTTGCTTCATAGTGTAGACAGCAGTGCAAAAATATGCAAGATCTGTATGCACAAGAAGGGCAATTGTTTCCCAGAAGGGCCAGCACCAAGAATACATACGTTGCAATGTAATCCATTCCAGCAAGAAAAAAACACAATCGACAGATGTTCCAATAGGGCAAATTACCCAAAATTCAGAACCATGAATCAACACGTGAATAATCCAGAGGAAGAGAGGTGAAAATCAACACCAAATTCCCCCAAATTCATAACCATGAATCAACACGTGAATACTCCAGAGGAATAGAGCCACAAGCTCAATTAACGGGGCAACATCGAGTAAAATTCCCTCAAATCCAGAACCACAGAATCGAAGACAATCAGTGGGTGAAATTATCCCCAAATTCCAGTAGGAAATCAGCACTCGAATAAACCATAGGAACAAAGGCGAAAATCAACGCCAATCGACAACCCCAAATCGAAAACCCTAATATCGAAGAAGATGATTGTCGGGTGCCAATTACCCCAAATTCAACAATGAATCAACGCTTGAATACACCAGTGGAAGAGGGGCGAAAATCAGCACAAAAACAACCAGGAAAGTAACACAATCAATTGGACAAGAACATGGTCGGGTCCGACATATCGCAATGTCCCCAAATACAGAACCCTAAATCGAGGATAGGGTAGAACATTTAGGGATTCAGCCAGGGAATCAAGATACTCCATATGTAACACCCCTATTTAACATATTTATAGCGGAAATAAAATACTAAAGGCGTACAGACCATCGGGTTCCAGACACCCGACACCAAACCTCACCAAATACAACTTAAAGATTACAATAGTCACGGCCTGAACCTCGAGAAAACTTAACAAAGTAAAACAGCATTTAAACATATAAACTCTCAAAACCTAATCCCATCCCAATCACTCGTTCTCTTCGTGGCCACCTGTAAAATAACTCGTACCTGCAAGATAAAACCAAGCAGCCCACCCCAAGAGGGGTGGGTCAGTTCCCTGGAATGGAACTGGTACGATCATCCAAACAAAACTTATAATACAACTCTTAAATAAATAACAGTAGGGAAACAATCACTTAAACCACACAGAGGAACAAGGCATTTCACAAATCACCAAATCAAGATAACAAGATAAGAAATAAGGTTAATAACAGAAAAGTAAAGTTAGTGAAACAAAACCACATCATGTGTTAGTGAACTTCCATTGCCTTAGTTAAACCCAATTCCCGTTAGGAGTAGAAAGACTCAGATAGTCACAAAGAACTAGGAATAATAAGATAGATCCAAGAACCAATGACTCAATAATGGAATAATTCAACTGGGAGAGATGACCCCCACCGCCAAGTACGTCCTTTTAGGACAAGGGATATACAGCCCCTCACTGTCTACAACGTCCCTTTTGGGACAGGGGATATACAGCCCCTCACTGTCTATCACGTCCCTTTTTGGGACAAGGGATATACAGCCCCTCACTGTCTATCACGTCCCTTTTTGGGACAGGGGATATACAGCCCCTCACTGTTACCATTGAAGACGCGTGCACGTCGAAACATCAAGAACCAGCTCATGGATGAAGCGATATCCAGAGTCAAGAAGAATTTACCAAAATTGACCTTTTCCAAATTCCCACCAGATCACTAACTACCCAGAGCAATACCAAAACACTCAGTCCTATAGAGTGCAGAAGCGTAAACCCTAAGCAGTCAATGTCTAATGGAACAACCAAATAGAAGGAACCAATACCCAAGTGAGTTTCACATTCAAGGCTCAGTTAATCACACAAGCTGAGTTAGTCACATAAACATTTCCTTTTAGAAATTCCTCTTAAGCTTAGTTAGCGTTTTCCAAAACATTCCACAAGTCAATCAGCAAAAATAATATCGGAGTACGAGAAATCGTACCTGGTATGTGAAGAACAATAAATAACTCGAATAAGTCATTCCCCAATAGTAACCTATAATTAAGGTATTCCAAGTGTCGATTAGTTAAGGAACTTATAAACTAAACAATCTTCTCTTCTTACTGATTAATAGTTCTAGGTTTACCATTATCCTCTCACAAAGATTTGGGCTTGACTCGTTAACTAAAACCTTTACTAGGCCCTTTTCGTTTAGTTCAGAATGATATAGAATTTATTCCTGAGAGTGGCCCAAACTCTCTTTGAATTGTTTAAGTGGGCTTTTGGAGTTCATAGACTTGGGCTTAGTAGGTTAGCCCAAGACCGTGTTACATTTATCTTGTGTAATTAAACCCTTAAGTTAATAGTGACTATTCAATTACACACCGATTAAAACTTAAGGTTTATCATATATATATATATTCTACTAATTATAACTATCACAAGGAATATTATTTCCCACACCTATTTTAATGTATTTATATATATATATATATACATCTTTATGTATTAAGATTTATCCATAACATTTTTAGGAAATTTTATTGTATTTAATTATGTTTAATAACTTCTAGGCATAACCACAACCGATATACGGTTTATAAAATAAAGTGTTTTCCTTTATTTATTTAATATATATAAGTATACCTGTATTAGAATTTAATTAAGACATTCCCTATGTAATTATATTTAAACTATCTTATTACTAACTGCATTCCATGTATGTTTCATAAAGTATTTCCTTTAACTATATCTTAGGATACTAGCTCTTATAATATTTAGTTATTATAAGTGTTAATTTATTAGTTCCTTGCTTTACTCTAAGTTACTACTTAAATCCCTTTTTATATATGCGTAAAAATATATATATTTATTCCTTAGTTTAATTAAAAATATTAACCCCCATATAGTATAGTAAATAAAACGTAATAATAATTAAATTCCTTGATTTACATAAGTTTCTACTTAAATAAGTATATTTACATATTTGTAAATAATTCCACTTCTCTTAAAAGCTAATACCAAAACAATTATAAACTTACTACTATAAAATGTTAATTTAGTGTTCCATATTTTTTCCCAGCTTAAAAAGTTTATTAACAAACCATACTTTAATTTTTGGTTACATTAAAAACCATATATTATAAGTTATTCTTAGGAAAAACTCATAAACACAATTTTTAAAACCTTTTACCATTGCCCAAAAATTCCCAAAATTAATACACAGTAACTATAACATTTTAGACATATTATAAAATTTTCATTTCATAAAAATATCTTTTTAATTTAGCCAAATAATTCCAGAAAACCCGTAACTTGCAAAAATCATAACTTATGTTTAAAAACTCCAAAACCATAATAATTTACATCAAAATAAACTAGATTAAATAAGGAATCTATGGTTAAAATTTCAAGTCAAAATACCTTCGGGAAGGCCATTAACTAAAATCAACAAGTTAGAGCTAAATTCTGAAATTTTATAAACTTATAACAATTCTTTAATAACACGATCTAATCTCGGCCGTCCAAATCTTTTAAAACAAGATCGACGGTCCCTGAACGCTGAGTTCATCAGCGAAAGCCAAATCAAACCCAAGTACTAAATCACGATTTTCTCACAATCTACAGAACGAAATCGAGTGATTCTTGTTTCTATGGTTTCAAAATCAAATTTCGGTTCTAATGATGCTAATTTCTCCAGCTAACATTCAAGATTCAACGGGTTTTGATTTCTGTTCGAAGTTAGGGTTCTTAATACGATTCGAAACTTAATTTGCCAATTCCTCCTAATCTAACACGTAATTGATTAAATTGAGACATGGGTTAGGCCGGTAACATGATTACGAATGACAATATCGGAGCAATTGATCAGAAACTTACCGGAGTTGTGCGAATTGAGTGAAATCGAATTTGAAAATCTGGAAAAACTTGAACTTTCGAGCAGTTCACGAGGCCGACTTTGAGGATCTATAACTTGCAGTACAAATCGAGTTAGGCTATGTGTAAGGGCTCAATCGAAAGAGTAAACTTAGATCTACGTATTGATAACAAGAACTAATCCTAACTCGCAACACACAGAAAGAAATCAAAGCTAGAAGTTGCGAGTTTACCTTGCGTTTTCTGGAAAGAAAACTGTGATTTTATGTGGTGGCAAAACCGAAACTTTAGACACCTTGTTCTTCCTAACGGTTGGGAATTGGCTTAGGTCATCAACATGTAAGTTTTAGAGGGATTAGAGCTCTTCAAAACGAGCTAAAGAACATGAAATTTGGATGAGAAACGAAGAAGTTATGGCTAGATAAAGTTACCTGATTCGAAGGGAAAAACTGAAACTGCAGTTACGGTTTTTGCAGGGTGGCTACTTTGATTAGATTTTCCGGTTGATTCAGAACGAGTTAGGGTTTGTGTGAGTTATGGTTGTTTAGAGGGAATGTAGGAGAAGACAACAAAGAAGATGGCACTCAAAAATTCCTTAAGATGAGAAAGTTATGAAGGTCACAAGATAGGGCAAAACCTGATTTTCTGTTACCGGAAATCTAGCGGATAAATGACTAAGTATACTGGGGCGCGATTCCCGAGACGCGCGCTGACTCAGCAGACCATGCCACGTCAGCCTTTTATCAAAATTTTGGCTCTAAACTTCATTTGATCATAACTTTGGCTAGGATGATCCGTTTTTGACGTTCTTTTTATTGATCTTCATGGTTTTCGATAACCTATTTATTGGTATAGGTTTCATGGCCTGGTTTGAACATTCTCAAAAAGTCAACCCTAGCAAGGCTTAATAAGCTTTAAGGTTTCTAGAATTATATTGACTTTTATGTTTCAAAACAATGTTCCAACACTTCCTAAAATCTTTATAATATAGTTGGAGTGTTTAGAAATTTTTCCAAGATTGACTTATAAATCTTATTATTAAATTCATAATACTATATAATAATATATAATTAGGGTTAAATAGGAGAAAACCCCTAAATAAATTTCACAATTCCATATAATAATTTAATGTTTATAATTCCATATAATAATTTAATATTTAATAAAAGAAATCCCCTAAATTAATTTAGGGGTATTTCACCATACCTCAAACAGACAGGCTTAGATGATTAAGGATTCAAGCCAAACCAGAACGCAAATGTCGACAGAAGGAATTGGAAGAGTGTCGAAGCCGCGACTGAGATCACTGAGTCATGAGCGAGTGGGAGAAAACAAACTTGTTTGGTCAATAAAAGTCAAATGTCTAGTAATAGACGGAAAACAACAGAAAGGATGATGGATGATAAACAACTTATAATTGAGGGGTGGGCAATGTTAATTTTGAAAGTACGTGGGTGGGCAGTGTAAAATCCCAAAACCTCGTGGGTGGGCAATGTAATTTATATCTCATTTCTAGATATATGTATCTCTACCTCCTTTTTTAGAAAGGCTGGAGCATTTGATGATTTTAAGGAATTTAAAGTTGAGGTTGAGAAACAAAAGGAAAATAAAATCAAGATCATAAGATCTGATAAAGGTGGAGAGTATTATGGTAGGAATTTTGAAAAAGGGCGACGCCCAGATCCATTTGCAAGGTTTCTGACTGAAGAGGGCATAATAGCCCAGTATACAATGCCTGGAACTCCTCGATAAAATGGTGTGGCAAAAAGAAGAAACAGAACACTCTTGGACATGGTTAAAAGCAAGATAAGCAATACCAGATTACCCTTATGGCTTTGGAGTGAAGCCTTAAAGACAGTTGTATATATTTTGAATAGAGTTCCATCAAAGGTTGTCCCAAAGACTTCATTTGAGATCTGAACTGGATGGAAACCTAGTTTGAACCACTTGTATGTATGGGGTTGTCCTGTTGAAGTGAGGATTTATAATTTACACATAAAGAAACTTGGCCCTAAAATTGTAAGTGGTAATTTCATTGGCTATGTGACTAACTCGAAAGGTTTTCGGTTTTATTGTCCTTAACACTCTCCTAGAGTTGTCTAGGCTCAAAACGCAAAGTTTCTTGAGGACTTCAGAGCTAGTAGGAGTGTTGTATCTCATATTGTGGCTCCTAAGGAATCAAGTGAGGAACCTTCCTCAATTACAAATCTGCTTGATCCACCTTAATTAAGTTTACAACAACCATAAGAGAATCCACAACAAGAGAACACACATCAAGAGCAACCCACTATGATGACCCCGCTAATGATACATCTAGTGAAATAGTGGGAGTAAGAAGATCTAAAAGAATAAGAAGACCTGCAATATTCGATGATTATGTTGTTTACCTCCAAGACTCTAAACCTAATATAGATTATCCTTTAATGTTTTCACAACTATGAGTAATGGTAAGTCTTCTCTTTGGTATAATGCCATGAAAGAAGAGTTGCTTTTTATGGCTAAAAGTCAAGTCTGGGATCTCGCTGAATAACCAGAAGGAGCCTCTATTGTAGGCTGTAAATAGGTCTTTAAGACCAAAAGAGATTCTCTTAGTAATATCGAACGATATAAGGCTATGCTTATAGCCAAAGGTTACACTCAAAATGAGGGTGTTGATTACAATGAAACCTTCTCTCCGGTCTCTTCGAAGGATTCATTTAGGATAATCATGGCCCTAGTAGCTCATTTCGATCTTGAGTTACATAAGATGGATGTGAAAACGGCATTCTTGAATGGGGAACTTGAGGAGGAGGTATACTTGACTCAACCTGAAGGCTTTCTGATCGAAAAGGGTGACCACTTGGTTTGCAAGCTGAAGCAATCTATCTATGGATTGAAGCAGACTGCTCGACAGTGGTATATGAAGTTTCACCATATTATTCTCTCTTAAGCAGAATGAACATGATAGCATATACATTAAGGTTAATAGAAGCAAATATATTTTCCTTATCCTTTACGTGGATGACATTTTACTTGATTCAAGTGATTTGAGCCTATTACATGACACTTAACGATATTTATCTCAAAACTATGAGGTGAAGGACATGGGTGAAGCCCAATATGTGATCGGCATCCAGATCATAAGAGACAGGCTTAAAAGGATTCTTGGATTATCCCAAAGGCCGTATATAAAGAAAGCTTTGAAACAATTTGGTATGCAAAATTGCTCATCACTATCCACACCCATGACCAATAAAGATAAATTCAGTCATGATCAGTGTCTCCAGAATGACATGGAACGACAACAAATGAAGAACATCCTATATGCTTCAGCCCTAGGATGTCTAGGGTACCTACTGATTTGTACCAGACCTGATATAGCTTTTGTGGTTGGGATGCTGGGCCAGTATCAAAGTAACCTTGGGATGGAGCATTGGAAAACATTAAAAAGGGTTTCACGGTATTTACAAGGAACCAAAGATTACATGATCACCTACATACATACATATTTTTTTAGAGGTGATTGTCTATTCTGGTTCAGATCTAGGTGGTTGTATGGATACACGAAAATCCACTCCAAGGCACATCTTCTTGTTCACTACATGTGCCATATTGTGGAAGAGCGTGAATCAGACTATAGTTGCCACATCCCCCATGGAGGCAAAATTTGTAGCTTGCTATGCACTGTATCATAGACACCATGGATAAAAAGTTTTATGTATGGTCTAAAGATTATTGATTCCATCACAAGGGAATAAAGATATTCAGTGATAATTTTGCAGCAGTGTTCTTCTCTAAGAGCAACAAGAGTGGAAGTAAGAGTAGACACATTGACCTGGATTATATGATGGTCAGAGATAATGTAGAGAAGAAGAATGTTTGCATTGAGCATATTCGTATGACATCATGGTTGTTAATCCTTTTACTAAAGCATTGTCAAATAAAGTTTTTAAGGATCGTGTAATATCTATGGGGAATGTAAGCTCTTTTTTATTTTGATACTCTGAATAAAGTAAAGAATTCATGATATAAAGTTGTGCACATAAAGTTTTATCATGAACTATAGTATGATCTTTGCATCAATATAGTTGGACCCAGAATAAATCATGGGATTTATTCATAGTATTTTTTAAAATATTTGGCAAGTGATATCGTGCATCGTGATAATGGAAGGGAATGTTTGATATATACTAAACAGGACCTCCATTGTCCATGTGCTAGTCACATATTTTTGATGTAACTATATTTTCGGCAGTGACAATATAGTTGGTCATATTCTAAGTGTCATTATAAAGATAATTTGGTTTTTATCATTTGCGCCAAGTGGGAGAAAGTAAGAAGTGGGTAATCACTGAGTGACCAACATGATAAATTATCGCATAAAAATGCATGCTAATTCTAGGGGTTATGATATTGATTTTGGGGCTACCTATAGCTACAAGAATTTATCTTGTTCATTAGTTTCTTACAGTTTTGGGTTACAAAAGGGTTCGTATTCCTATTAAAGACTTTTAAAACTAGATTAAGGAAGCCGCCGAGTTAATGTTATGCAGTTACAGTATTTATGTCTTTTTAATGGATGGGGATAATAAAGAATCCATTGGGTTATCAAGGGTCCTAGCCTAGCCTATATAATATCTATGATACTCCATCTTGTCAAGGCACTCAAGCGTAAAGAGGCATAGGCGATAACCTAAAACCCATAAACCACTTTTCTCTTCTTGTGTTCTTCTTTCCTCTTGTAGACAAAAGCTTGAAGATCCCAAGACAAATAAGAGGTGAAGAATACAACAATAGTTCAAGAGGGAACTAGAAGAGCCAACAAACTAGTAAATGGTAGAAGTAAATATATCAACTAGCTACCATGGTTGAAAGTAAGTATTATTCCGCTGTGTGGATCTACAATTATTGATCCTAATCAAGAAATTTTAACATGAATGGTTGGTGGAGAACAAAGGATACTCTTCATGTAAACTGCCGTAGTGGGCTAGGGAAGAGGTCTGCCAAACCTCATAATTTCTTTCTCATAGAGCTGATAAGGTATTTGAAAACAACTCACTTACTCCTATACACACCCTGAGAGGAAGAAAACCCATATATTTAACAAAAGAATTTCAACTTCAAAATATTGAGGATACTCACCAAATCACTTGTCAAAAATATTAAGTTGTTTTCCCGAATATGAACTCTGATTTCGACCGACTAATAATATTAACTCTAAGTGAAGGATCATTGAATGATACAATGTCATATGCAATAACAAAACAGGAGATAAAGCGACCAAAGGAGAAGGTTGTAGTCCTTTCTAAAGACTCGCAGTCCAATAGTTACTTTTCAAAAATTAATTTGTAACAAAGATGTCGTGATGTAGAGAATGTTTAATTTCCTAAATCTAAATCATAGAAAACGTTAGTATGTACTGAGGTAGCCACCGGGACGTGGCAGCCCGGGACTATGCCTAGTTATAGATCGATTTAGGACCATTGACCAGGGATCAGGACCGTCCCGGGTGCAGCCCGGAAAAAATTACGAGTTAGTTCGGTTTTAATTTCCAAGAGACCAGGACCGTACTAGGACCGCGTGAAGTCGGGCTTGATTGAGCCCAACCAGGGACCAGCCCGGACCGGGACAAGGACCAGTCTTTTTTTATAAATATAGTCGTATTTAAATAGGGAATGATAATATTTCAAAAGACTACTAGCTCTTTCTAGGCTTAAGTTTGTGAACTCGGTGATAGCTAATATTTTTAAGAAACAAAAGGCTACTAGCTCAGGCTCTACCTACTCCACTATGATTATTATCTTGATTTGACTTCTAACGTGGGTGATGATGAGGTTGCTGGTGTTCTCATGTGGTGGGAAGACCAACAATCAAAGTTTCCAATCTTAGCTCGAATTGCACAAGAAACCCTTGCAGTTTCTGCCTCAACCGTTGCTTCTTAATTAGCATTCAACAGGATTGGGACGCTAATGAGATATGTTCATAAGGACGAAATCAATAGAATGCTCCTTTTGAAGAAGATGATTGGTTGAAGTTGAACTCAAACAGTTCAGATCAATGAGCTATTGACGGTAACGATGACGTAGGAGTGCTTGATTAAGTTTTAGTTTATAATGATTGTAATATTAAGATATTGGTCGAACTTTGAACTTGGAAATTAAAACTTAGTATTCAAACTACTAGTGGAATTGTAACGTAATTAGAATTGTAATAATAGAACTACATGAGCTTTGATTCCTTAGAGATACGTGGGCAGCTTATCTTATGATTTTATAAATCATAAGATAAGTGCAAGCCCACAAAATGAATAAAATCTTGTTTTTTTACTGTACATCAAGTTATTTGAAAAATATTGTCATTTTTATTATAACTTTATAATATTACTAATTAGCCATAAATTACACAAAAGCTATCATTAAAAAATCCGGTTGCAGTCTTGGACTGGTTCGGGACCGGTTGTAGTCCCTCGAAAAACACTCGATCCGGGATCGAGACCGGACCAGTTGAGCCCAGGACAAAAATCCCTAGTGGGCTAAATTAGAATTAAGTGGGCCTTTTAATAATATAACTATTAAGCCCTGATCCACACTAGTAAAGAAATTCAAATTCACACATATTGTTGAGTAGACGATTAAAACGATCGTAGTTATAATTAATTTGAGATTGGAATTAGCATAGGGATGTCAATGGATTAGATTCGGGCAAGGTGAAGCAACAACTGCATCCACCACTCATCATATATCCATTCGTAACCTGGCTACCCTTCATCCATCATGCATCCATACGTCATCTACAGGTGATTTGGGTGAATGAGGATACTAATCGAGGCAAGATATTATTTGTATAAAATTTACTCGTTTAAGAAGAATACAAAAATTTTAGTATAAAATTGCCTAGTATATCAAAAACAAAAAAAATGTAGTGATCACATGAGAATGTTACCGTTCCAAATTCAAAACACTTAATAAATAGATAAAGAATAAAACAATTATTTATGTACAATAGTATAGTCTCCAAATTGTTTAGAAATAAAAATTGTTACTATTTAATGATAAAATCTATCAATGCATAAAATTGTACTAGATATGTTTAATCATTTTGTAGAAAACACTAATCTATAAAATTCAAAAGAAATTTGACCACTAGAATAAAATTCCTAGTCAAAGAGGTGCACATGAAAATAAAGTGCATCTTTAAATGATACAGAGGTGAAAGGTCGAGTGGAGGATGAATCCAATCTAGATCCATCACCCAGTTTTTATCCATTTATTTTGGATTTTGATACCTATACGAAAACCGGATGGATCAGGGTAGCATATATCCATTTAAAATTATCACCCTTAAACCATGTTGCTAAATGGTGCCAACCCTTTGTACACGACAACTTTAACTAGCAGAAGAGAATTGAATAGTGGTACAGACCACAAATGTCATCACAGACCTTTCCACACATACAACTTGGGGTGTGATGCAACGTTCACAAACAGAACCACCCACTTTAATTATCAGCCCGCCATAAACAAACGTAAATCACCTTCTAAAGCTGGGGACTGCTGAAGGCTGCTTCAGAATCTCGTCCTCTTCTTCTGGAAGTTTAACTGCAGAGTAGACACCAGCCCCACACAGTGCTCCTATGATGGGAGCAGTGAGATAGACCCATATTGCTTTGAAGTTATTTGCTGCAATGGCAGGCCCCAACGTTCTAACTGGGTTCATCGAACCTCCCGTGGCTGGCCTGTATGGAGAAAGGAAGTTCCCGAAACGGTAAAAAATTTATACTTCAAGGTTTTAAAGCATATGTAGCATCTGTAATAAGAATTCTGATCTAGGATTGACGCTTACCCGGCTATGAGAATATTGAGCATGACAGTAGCCCCTACTGCAATGCCAGCTAGCTCACCCACCTGCAACAAGACACAAGCAAATGTCATCTTGAATCATTGTAGAAGATTTTATCAGTCAAGGTTTTCAAAAACAAAAAAGATAATGGTCAAGGTATTGTATTTTTTATTTAGAGCATACTGTGTACAGAGTTTTAACAATTGACAATTGACAATTGTATTTGCCACTAGGGTGACATTGCTGAAGGTAGTTGTGGAATTCTACAAAATTAATGCTAATATGTGCTTTTACATCGATCTGATTATAAGAAAGGACAACAGAGCAAGACAACTTACAGCTCTGGTGTCAGTGGCAACCGCAGTGACAACAAACATGAGAGTGAAGCTTATAATAAACTCCAAAGCAAAAGCTTGAGCATAGTTGTTACCAGCAGCAGGAACAGTTACTCCTCCGCCCATTATGGGGTGGAATATACCCTTAAGTAAAAAAGCAGCACAAAGAGATGCCAGCACTTGTGCTCCAATATAGAGAGGCACCTGTAGAATCAGTTGTATCACATTTTTCATCAACGTAACTAGTTATAATTTACTTCATTCATCTGTACAAATTTGATAGCTAATTGATCAGATATGGTTTTTCAACTTGTTTGATCTGTCAAACCCGAATTCACTTTCGGGAATGTTAACATTTACAGTATAACTTGAAAGTTAACAGACTAGTGATCTCTACATATATAAGTTTTATTTCCAGTAGAGACAGGAAAAATAACTTGATCTAGAATTTGGGGAAGAAAAAGAGAGTGGAGATAGGAATATTGTTTTTGTCATATTTCTAAGAGTACTGAATTTCGTGTCTTGACTTACTTGGGTCCAAGGAAAATGTTTGAGAGCAGCAAAGGCAAGAGTGATGGATGGATTAAGATGAGCTCCAGAGATATGACCAGTGGAAAGGATTACAATCATGACAGCAAGTCCTGAGGAGGCAGCACAACCAATAAATGTCTCAGTACCGTTTGTCTTCTGGTTGACAATAGGAGTGGCTGTTCCAGCGAATATCAGTATGAGGGTTCCAAGAAATTCAGCTAAGACCTGGTGATGGGGCTCAACATCAATTGAAGAAGTATATATAAATAAAATTAATCAAGCAATTCTTTTGATAAAATGTCTATTTGATTGAATAGTACCTTCTTTGCAAGGGGAACAGGTGGAGGTGGCATTATCACAGTGCAAGCAACAGCAGGTAAAGTTCCTTCTTCATTGGGCCAAGTATCAACTTTGAAGCAGCTACAAGCCTTCCCAAGAAGAGATCTTTTGGGTGCAGCAGTTGAAGTTGTAGTTTTACTAAATCCTCCAAAAAAGGGGCGTCCAGGTGTGCCTGGTGTTGATGGAGCTGAATTCTGGTACTCACTCTCCATCTTTTAGTTAGTTGATTCCCCTCTTCTCTTGCTGAAGTACTGTCTAGTGCATGAGCTGGGAGTATTACTACCAATATATAATGGTAAATTTAGATATATGAAGCTAGTGGATTTGACTAGGGAAGGAATAACATGACATGAAAGAGGAAAGAAAAAAGTTAGTGGATTGTGGATGGAATTAAAAGAAGAAAAGGGCCAGGGGGACATTCAGAAGGGCAGGGATGAGTGGGGATTGGAGACTAGACATTTCAATTATAAAAGAAGGAAAAAGGAAAGATGAGGGTATTTGTCTTTAATCTCTCCTTGCTTGATGTAGTCTGTAATCATCATGAGGTTGAAACACCCTTTTGGAGTGCGGCCATCTATTAAGGTTTGTCTTTTGTCAAGAGTAGCAAATTCACCCTTTTGTTGATTCACACTATGCAGCAGGTTTCCTGAAGTTTCTATGAGGAATAGTGAATCTGTTGTACGTACTCACAAAAAAAGAAAAGTAATTTAACTTTATAAAGGAAAGGGAATATGTGATTGTAAACCTCTTGTTGTTTTTGTTTTTTTTTCTTAATCAATTCAGATCCATATGTGACTGTATGTGGTTCATGATATATTATTCTCTTGGTCGGATCGTATGGTGCGCAGGAGGACTGTGATGTGAATCATTTGTTGTCGTGACGTGAGTGACATTTGTTTATGAAATGATTTTTTCTCCATGTGTGTAGTGTAGTATAGTTTCTCTGTACAAGATCACATCTGAACTAACTGAATTGCGCCTATTAGTTTGTGCTGTGTTGTTTGAAGAATTCGGAAATCTTGCACTTTCTATTTTCTTTTTCGTAAAGTGGGCAAAACAAAACTCTTGGCTGGAACGAGAGGTGTCTTTTGATCTTAGAGATTCACGCTTTTCGTTTTCTGATTTGGTGGGAATTTGGTTGTTCATTGCTAATAATTACGAATGATGATGCACTTAAATTAAGATATTGGAAAAGTAAAAGTAGTGGCAGGAAGGCAAGTAGATTATTTGGTCTCTTTGGTCATTAATTTGGTCAGTACTGCTTTGGTTTTAGGTTGAACTCAGCGTTATGATACCGTGTAGAAAACTATATGACAATTATTGTGTGCGGACAAATGTAGTGGAGTTGGACGCTCAATCATAACTTTCTTGAATTATTGAGCGTGCTTAAAAAAAAGTAGATTATTTTATAATTATTGGCATATTCTTTCTATGAAGAAAAATTGTTGATATGAATCAACAGTTACTTTGTTCTACTATTACTTGGGGTTTTTCTATATATAAAAAATATAGGACATTACAATCACCACATGAGAAATGAAACTTACTTTCAAAAGACTAATTCGAAAAAAATTGTCAAGGGACTAAGTGGAACACAGTTTTATATTTGTTGGGAGTCAAGGACTTTCTTAACTCAATTTTTTGGATCTCCATGAACTGTGCAAGCAACTAGTGGTATAATTATAGTGAAATCACTTTTTTATAAACACCCAACAATCAGGATTTCTTGAAAGGTTAATATTAAGGAAACCAACTAGGTGATTTGGGTTTAGGTTAATACATACCCTCGCAAAATTACTATTGTCAAAGGACGGATTATAAAATGTCAATGCACAAATCATTTTTCTTTTTGATGGAGTGGGTGGTTTAAGTTGTATCATCTTCCCACTTGCAAGGATTGTTCTTTTAAAGAATTTAGAAGCGGTAAAATTCACATGATTCCACATATTACCAATGTCAATAGGAGGAAAGAGAAACTCATTGAGAAGATAAACTAAGGAGGTTTCTGAGCCAATCCGAGCAAACTCGATTTAACCCATCATCTATTTGCCACCTCTAGTGCATGACTACGGAACTTACAAATACATTAAATTGAATTTACTTTTAAACACATTGTTTTTATCTTTACAATACAACCTTTCTACTTAAAAATACTTAAATTTACCTTTCAAGTGTACTTGGTCACCTCAAGGCGATTTTAAGGATGAAGACAATAGGTTCCCCAAAATTTACAACAACTTTGGGTCAACTACAAAGGAAAGATGACCATAATTCAGAGCAAAGCTCTAAGATGAAACATGCAGCCTCGGTAGCCAGTTGAATAATATGATAAATTGGGTAGACTGAACGAAAGTTTAGGAGAAGGGATACACAACCTCATCCATCAATATAAATAAATATATCGAACAAATATCGACAACCCAACAGAACAGAAGAATAAATACAACGAAGAACGAGAAGATAAAAGACAAACCAGAATTTGCCGTTTCCTCGAGTAAACAACTTACAAGAGTAATTAAATGACGCAACGCAATAGAAGATCAAATGAAGATCTCGTTATTAGGAGCTAAAACATATGGGACAGATGAAATAATCCAGATATAACCCAACAACCCTAAAAAGTAAACACTGGAACCAATTACACCAGAATCTTAAACTATCTCCAGTGTGATCCCAGCAAACTATATATTTTAAACAAGAAATTTATGACTTGCAAGCAGAGCTCTGATAGTTAATCTAATGCGCCATGACAGGACTACATGGCAGGAACAAGCAGGTTCTCAAACAATAATGTTACCGAAAAATGTCGATATTTCATGCAACAGAACATCAAGGAAATAGGAAGTCAATTCTCATATTTAAGGATCTTTTAGTTGAGGTAAGATTGATCCAACTAAGAGACAGATGCCTCATTCAAACCAACAAATACAATGGTGACCAACATTTCCATTACCATAAGTTGGGCGCAGTCAAAACAATGACCAGATTCTCAATAACATACAAAGATCTCAAGCAAAATCATTCTACTTCCTGCTCAACAAAAGACTTGACAGTTCTCAGCCATCTAAGATATTCAGATTGTTCTTTAAATATAACATACTTATGCAAGAAGCTACACAGAGTATCATCAATACCCCTTACTTCCAAGAACTCGTAGAGTGAAACCTGAAGCTTATCATCCAGATCCCTGTCAATAGCCAACAAAATATACAAGTTTCAGGCTCAGAAAGTGGAAACTTAATTTAGTAGCAACATCAAGCCAGAAGAAAGAAGACCAGAACACCAATGTCCTATAGATAAGATAGAAGTTTCTCATCTATATTTTGAGGGACATGGCTCATGCCAATTGAACATTTTATCTAATTTAACACTAGTGAAGTATTATCTGACCAGAAAAAAGTATTAACAATTTCAATAGTGTGATAAACTAGGCTCAAATTTCAAATATCCAATCCTTCGCAAACAACGACTCAGGTTTCCATGCAAACATAAACACATAGAAAGAAGACAAATGATAAATTCAATGCCAATAAGTCAAATAAGAATTTGAAAAACCAAATTAGTTCAAGGGAATAAAATTTTACTTAAAAGGTGGGCCCTTGTAGGGCTTATTTGGCATTCGTCCACGGTCACGCATATATATATTATCAATCTCCACCGCATCTGGCCATGCTGAACATATGAACTCCAAGACTTTGTCATGACCACTTTTAAATATACTAACGACTAGAGTAACATGCAGCATCTCTTCCTCTCCAATTTGAGCAGTTTTGCTGCCTCCGGGATCTTCTACTGGTGCTGATCCGTCGAACATTGTCACTTCCACTTTGACATCTTCATTTTGTCCAAACTTTTTCTCCAGTCTAACCCACTGCTCTCCAGGACGCTTATCTACTACAAACCCATTGAATTCGGTTTCTAGCTGTAAATATTAACAATAAATAAGTCAATTTCATAGTAGAAAATGAGATCATCAAGCAATATTATACAGGGGATGAGTATCATTGGTGAAAAACCAGAAATCTTCAGATCACAAATTAAAACAAAACCACAAAAGAAAAAGGACAATTTGTTTATGTGACCCCCTAGTTGCTCCTTTTCTTATAAAATCTGTCAAGTAAGAGTATTCAGACTACTAGAACCATCACCTGAATACAACATTATCCAGAAAATCAGAAAAAGCAAGCCTCGATTCAAAAATCTAGCATCCAAGAATAAACAGCAAGCTTTTAAGGTCGTGCTATAGCAACTTGAACAACACTTATCTGCTCTAATTGATCACTGAAAGAACTCATTAATCAGATAAACTAATGCTGAGCACAAAGCACCCACAAAGAAGGCTTACGCTGACTGCAAGACAAGGTCTTTTAATTTTCAGCCAACTTCATTTCAAGATCCATCCAACAGTAAGCTTAGATGTTAATATCAAGAGAGCAATACCAGGGAACCCTTTCTTTAATACACAACTATTACGGCAATAGGTGTTTATATAGCCAAAAAAGTTTAAACTGCCCAGTAAGGCATAATAACTCATTTCTCATCACTCTAGACAATAGTTGTCCAATTCGGTAAGCCCTCTGTCAATCTAGGAAAACTATTATCCCCAGGAATAAGAAAATTCAAAATTTTCACACTTCCAAGATGCTTATGCTACATAGATTCGAATACAAGATGAAAAAAGGTCGGATAAAAGGCGATACCGCTAGCAAGTGAAGGAGAAGCGGACCTGCTGCGGCGGAAAGCTATCAAGTTCGTATTGAATCTCACTGCGTAGGCGCCGGAGTACGTTTCCATCAATAGCTGATTTTCTCATCTCGCCCGCATAATTCCTGCTTTGAAGTCCGGTTTTTTCAAGGTAACTGCTTGAAGGAAGAATGGGTTGATGTAGCTGGATAACTTGACGAACTTGCAAGGCACCTAGAACATATAGAGATTGCTGAGACAGAACAGTTTTTCGAAGTGGCCTGAGTATACCCGCCATCAGAGGACGGCTTCGCAGACGTTAGAGGTACAGCTCAAGGGAGATGCGGGGAAGGGTTTTAGATAGTAGCCAAGCATTTCTTTTTCAGAAAATTAATGAGTTATATATTGTGTCAAGAGTGCTAATTACATTTGAAAAAATACTTGAAAAAATGTGGATGATATAACACTGAGAGTATAGAATACAATATAGTAGACAAGATAGACGTAATTGGTATACTTTTATCATTCCATTGTATGTCCTTATATAGGTCTGTTCTGGACCTCGATGAAAAAAGGTTAAGCTTCATGAGAAAAAACGCGGCCTATACAAGAGTTTGATTTGAGGATGAAATCATCGAGTCCATTGATTAGTGGGGACCCACATAAAAAATAATCTTCATCGATGTGTTGAGAACGGGGCCATAGTATACGTTCTGAATCTTTGAGTAGTAGGAAAGCAAAAAATCAAAGTTCTACTAATGAAAACTTTGGGAGGTTACGGGAGTTACATAGACAAAAGGTGTAAGGTAGACCAAAGAATGATTGGATGTATATCCACTAATAGTATTATTTGTAACACTTCTCCTTGGATGTACATCCTACTGCCTCATTAAAAACCTTCCCAGGAAAACCCATTGGGATCAAGGAAAAAAGAGTACAGTCTAAGGCTCTGTTCGGCATGGCTGTTTTGGCAGCATATATGCAGCAGGTTTGCGCTGGCATAAATGCAGCATATTTGCTGGCAGGTTTACGCTGGTATAAATGCAGCTGTTTTGAAAATTGTTGTTTGGCAGTGCGGCATATATGCAGCATGTTTGGTTAAGTTAGTTATATGTAGTGTGTTTACTGTTTTCGTATTACAATTACAATTTATTATGTAACTTTATTTTGTTAGTAAAAATAAATAGAAAAATTCACAAACAATATATTACTATGAGTATTCAATTTACAATAAAAAACTTGAGAAACCAAAGAAAGTAAAAATATTTATATAACCAATAAACTTTTAATTTATATTATTTAAGCAAAACTTGTAACTTCTAAACAATATATTGTTATTATCTAAATTTTATAATTCTTACAAATATAAAAGCGTAAAAAAAGAGAACAAGCGTTTCAAATTTTCTGATAATGTTGTGTGAATTTATTTAGTGAAATTGTAACTTTTAATAATATATAATATTTTTGTAACTTTGTATGTATATACATTCATATTTCTATATACTTTTTTAATATTTTAATTCATATATCAACAAGTGTATATTTATTGTTTTTTAATTTTATTAATCTATGTGGTATTACCAATAATATATTGTAGATTAGTATTATTAATGTGATTTTTTTTAATTTGGCTAAAGAAGTAGTACCATTTTTTATAAATTATTTGAAGCATTGTGTAATTTGTAACAAATAAAGTAACTTGTAAAAAATGTCTTTTTTTAAATCAATAGTCACAGTAATTGCATTATGAGGGGAGAAAAGAAACGGAAGTGAAAGCACAGAAACGAAAAAGTAGCATTTGCTGCCAGCATTTATGCTAACATTTATGCTCTTTTAACCGAACAGCAAAAACAAATAAAGGAGTCCAAAACAGCATATGCTGGTGCATTTATGCTGTCCATTTATGCTCAAAACTTGTGAGCCGAACGCTACCTAAATGTTTATCTCCCCCTCAATTTAATAGAATGTTCATTCGATGTCGCATACCGATATCACGAACGAGCTTCTTAAAACTCTTGTAGGAAGTGAATTGGTAAATAAATAATTTAGATTCTCATCGGACCGAATCTTGCGAACATCAAGAATACCCTTGGTCTGAAGCTGATGAGTTGAAGAACATTTGGTGATATATGCTTCATTTGATCACCTTTGATGCATCCTTCCCTTATTAGTGTAATGTAGACAACATTATCTTCATATAATATTGTTGGCGTCTCTAGATCAGGCTGAAAACCACAAGAACTTAATAGATGATAGATGACCGGTCTGAACCATGCACATCTGATAAGTGTCCAAATGAGCATGTTTTATTGGTGTATTTCATATGTTATATTAGCACTTTTCTTGCTCATTTCTCCACTTTGGTTAGTTTTCCTCTAGTTTATGTTTTATTGGTTATCTTACAGATTTATTGGTTAAACATGAGGAAAACCAAGCTAGGAGCAAAGTAGACGAAGAGACGAACGCATAGGCGCAAACGGATCTAAAAACGGAGCTCAAACGAAGAATCTGAAGTCTGTCGAAGTTTGCAGAACAAGATGAGACGAAATACATGTGTCCGCGTTCCTGTCCTTACGCGGACACAAACGCGGACAACTCCTGTCCTTACGCGGACACAAACGCGGACAGGAAGCAAAGGAAATGCGTCCTTACGCGGACTCAAACGCGGACAGGAACAGATCTCGCTAGGACATTTGTGTCCTTACGCGGACAGAAACGAGGACGTCTCACGTCCTGATAAGCCCCCACGCGGACAGACGCGGACAGCAACACGGACACAAACAGATCTCGCTAGGACAAATGTGTCCGTACGCGGACAGAAACGCGGACACGTGTAAACGCAGCCCAGATCCAGATTTCGTGCGACTGATTTATTTCGGCGCCGTCTTCTCCATTTTCTTCTTCTATTACTGCGCCGATTTCTCCATTTCTTCTTCAATTACAACACCCACAATATTATACATCTACTACATCAAACATATCAGGCGCATCCCTTATTTTCTTCACCCACGCGTGCTACAGGTGGTCCTCTTCTTCCTTTCCTCTGCTATAAATAACCCACTGCTTCTTCATCAATTCACACAATCGATCACACAACAGCACCACACTCCACCATTCTCTTTTCTTCATTCTCTCGTAACACCACCACACACAATTCTCCACTTTTTATTTCTTTTTCATTCCACCACCATAATTTCTTTATATTCACATATCACCCCACATATTTTCCATATCATCCAAATCACTCTATTTTCCACATATTCAGCATAAGCAGTATATTAAAAGGAGAGGAAAGAGGCAGCAGGAGCAAGAGCGAGTGCAGACCCGTTCTTCTCAAGCAGTCTCCGAAATAATGGCTATTTCTATCTTTACTCTATTTTTATTTTTGTATATGTCCGAGTACATTTATATTTGTGCTTAGGATGGGTGTTTGACCCCAAATAATTCAGACTTACTTATAATATCGAGTTTGCTTATAAATATTTGTTTTATCTCTCTAAATTATTAAATGCTTAAGAACTGATCATTTTTACGCATTTACGGTTTCTCTTATTTCAATGATTTTGTAAATTTGAGAATAGACCACAAAGAGAGACAAACGTTAGATATTATCTCCTTAATTAGCTGATAAAATTCATCGCTGTTATAAAAGGAATTTTTGCTTAAAGCTAATTAATGATTTAGACTTTTTCTGCTAGTAAAGAGTTTATTGAATTAATTAAGAGTTGACCTTACCTATGCTTTAGGGAGGCCACATGATAAATTCTTAAACAGACAAATAAAGCAAATTAGGATTATAATTAAAGTCTTAAGTATATTTGGGCTATTTCACCTTCCTTAGCACATTTTCCATCCATTTGATACACAACTGTTTTATTAAAGCTTTTAATTGTTTTTATCTGTCCAACCCAAAAACACCAAGATTGCCACTGGCTAAACCCCCTTTTATTTACTGTTTATTAAATACCGAAACTAGGAAAATTGAACAATTTCCCTGAGGATACGACACTTGTTGTACTACTCCGACTAGGTGCACTTGCCTATTAGTTTGCTATAAATCTATATATAATAATGTGTAGATTTTGCTCAACAAGTTTTTGGCGCCGTTGCCGGGGAAATTGACTCCATCAATTTCCCCCTAGTTTTCGGTTTCAGCCTAATTAAATATTTCTGCTTTTATTTATCTATTTACTGTTAATTTCGCAATTTCTCACAAATCAAATTATCTTCTGTGCATGCCAACACTCGAACCCTAGGTTCTCCACCAATCAGTTCGAGACCTGAACCCGAGCGCACTCTACTACAAGCACGAAAAAACCAGAGAAATCAAGACATGGCCGAAAACCAAGTCATAGATGAAATGGACCATGAAAATCAACCACAACACCGTGCTCTCTCTGATTACCACCAACCGGATACTGAAGGAAGGGCATCAGCCATAGTTCTCCCTGAACTAAAACCGTAAGAAACCGGCGATGGGCTTTCAAAACCCACTACATCACCGCCGTCCGGGATTTAGGCAAGTTTAGTGGAGCAAATCCAGATGAAGCCCCGAATCATTAAGTCTCTTCCTAGACTTCTGTAATTCCTTTGGTCAAACCGGCACCGTCAAAAAGAATCCGTCTACAACTATTTCCTCACTCGTTGTCAGATTCAGCAAACAGGTGGTACCGAAGTCTTCCTTCCCGATCAATCCACATGGCTGTAAATGGCCCAGAAGTTCCTTGCCAAATACTACCCAACCAGTAGAACAAGGCAATTGATCGGAGAAATTAACACATTCTGTCAGGAGCCGGGAGAAACGTTGTACGACGCATAGGACAGATTCAAGGATATCCTGATGAAATGTTCCCACCATGGTCTCGACGATCAATCTCTCTGCCTGTCATTCTTCAATGGCCTAGATGATGGGAACCGACTACTCGTAAATTCCTCTGCAGGAGGAAGTTTCATGATGAAATCTCCTCAAGATGGGATGAACCTTCTCGAAACCATGACGAGCAATACAAGACAGTGGATGAGATCCAAAGGAAGAACGCCACGAGCAGCAGGCCTACTCCACGTTGAGCCTACTGATCATTTATCAGCCCAGATCTCGTCCCTTGCAAAGATGGTGGAGAAGCTAACAACATCTCAAAACGAAATCGTAAAGACAATAGCTTCCTCACCTCCAGGTTCATCTGCAGAAGGATGTGCCATATGCGCCGGTCCTCATGAAACCCATCAAAAAGCGAGTACGAAGATGTACACTTCATAGGAAACCGCCCCGGTAATTCCTACAACAATAACATCAACAACAACTACCCATGGAGAAATCACCCGAATTTCTCATGGAAAACAACGATCAAAGCCAAGGAGGGCAGAACAACAGTTCCAATACCTATCAGGGAAATAGACCCCAACCAAACACTAATATGGGTTATAGAGCACAAGGTGCCCCTCCAGGTTTCCACCACCAACAACAACCATCCTCGTCCTCTGCTGATCCAAATGTGGAATTCAGAAACCTAATGAAGGGATTCGTAACTTCGGCCCAAACCAGACTCGTGGATCAAGAAGCCACTAATAGAAGGGTTGAAGCCCAGATACAACAAACCAACCAACAGCTGGACCAAATCAGCCAACAGCTTGCACAAAGGCCACCTGGCACCTTCCCTAGTCAGCCAAATCCAAATCCAAGAGAACAAGCCAAAGCAGTGACTTTGAGAAGTGGGAGGCCGCTCAACTCATCCCTTCCCCGAGATGAATTTGATAATCAAGAACGGCAAGCTCACAAACCTCAAGAAGATATAGAAGAAGAACAAGAAGATGCTGAAGAAGCTCATCCTCCTCTGAACAATATTTCCAAGGAGAATGAGCATCCTGAATCTACTCCTTCCTCTCTAACTAAGATTCTTCCCCCACTTCCGTTTCCAAACAGAATAAAAAAGAAAATTTTAGATGGACAGTTTGGAAAGTTTCTCACCCACTTCAACAAACTAACGATTAATATCCCTTTTGCAGATGCTTTGAAACAAATGTCGATATATGTAAAGTTCATGAAGGACATCATCATAAACAAAAGATCGTTACAGGAAGTGGAAACTGTGCACCTTGCGCAGGAAGTGTCAGCAGTGCTTCTAAAGAATCTCCATCAAAAACTTGGAAATCCAGGTTTGCCAATTATTCCATGTTCCATTGATAATGTTGATTGTGGTAGTGGGCTAAGTGACCTAGGAGCTAGTATCAATTTAATGCCACTCTCAACTTTCAATAAACTTAAGATTGGTGAATGCATGCCTACTTCTATTCAATTACAATTAGCAGATAGATCCTTAGTATTCCCGAAAGGGATAATAGAAGACTTGATTGCTACTGTAGGAACTTTTGTATTCCCCGCTGATTTTATTGTGATTGACATGGAAGAAGACACTAGGGTGCCCTTAATCTTAGGACGACCTTTCATGAGAACTGCTAGAGCATTAACCGACGTTGAAAAAGGAAAAATCATTTTAAGACTGCATAACGAAACTTTAGAATACGACATGTCCAAAGTCATAAAGAAACCTGCTCATGTAGAAGACACCTTTTCCATAGATATCGTCGACTCTATTGTTCATAATAATTCCTCTGCTATTATTCGTAATGATGCTCTCGAAAATGCTTTAGTTGAATCCTGTGATAACCAACTAATACACCCTGACACAATTGAAATCGTAGCAGCTCTGGATAAAAGAAAATCATATACCAAACCACGCTACCCACCACCAGAACCATTAGCGCATCCTACTAAAAAGATACCACCATCAATTGAACAACCCCCTCTTGTAGAAATGAAACCATTACCCTCACACCTAAAGTATGTTTATCTTTCTGATCTTTGTACTCTACCTGTTATTATTTCTTCATCCCTAACAAGTACACAGGAGGAATGTCTTGTGAAGATCCTTCAGAACCATAAAAAAGCAATAGGCTGGTCCATCTCGGATATCAAAGGTATCAACCCCCATTTCTGCACACATCACATATATATGGAAGATACCTATAAGCCATTAGTCCAACTACAGAGAAGGCTCAATCCTAACATGAAAGACGTAGTAAAGAAAGAGGTGTTCAAACTGCTTGACGCTGGAATCATCTACTCCATCTCTGACAGCAAATGGGTGAGTGTACGGTATGAAACGTATTGCAGCAAGTGTACTGGTCTGTTGTAGCAAGTTTTCCGAGGTAGTATTCTCTAGGTTATCGAACCAAAGGAGGCTGTGTCTAGTTTGAGTCTTTAATCTATTTAGCTATAAACTACAGAAAAATAACAATAATAAATTTGGGGGTTTGATTGCAGAAATTAAATAAACAATTTATTTAAAACAAAAACAATTAAAGGTGATTGTCTGACAAATCTAAAGGGTGAATCCTGGTTTTCTACTTTTCCCTAGTTTATCAGTTCCCTTCCCGAGTGTTTCTAAATTCTAGATTGCAACCTCAGATCTAAATTAATCTAAAACCGGTCTCTCGCAAGATAGATTCTTACTAGTAATTCCCATATCCTAACTCTCGTTATGAATTTACAAATTAACTAGTAGGTTAACGATTCATCTGGTTTCTAGTCAGCTAATTCCCAGGAATTGTCATCTGTAGTTTCACTGGTAATATTCCTATGGTCTAATGAACGCCGCAGTTCTAACTTATAAGCAATTCATACCAAATAAACTCAAGCAATAATTAATCACAAGAGAATTCAATAATAACAAGGAATAAAACTACAATCCGTATAGAATTTGTATTTAACAACTCAGGAAGCAAAATAATAAACTAGTTGTTCATAGTAAAACCAGAATTATAACAACTACTCAGACATCGGAGACAAAGAAATAATAACAATGTTAAAGAGATGAGAAAATGTCATCTAATTGAAGAACGAAGACGAATCCGGTCTCTGCCTTCTGCTCCAGTCTGTCAGAACTGACTGATAATCTCCCTGGCTTCTTTTTCTGCTCGCGGCGACGGTCTAGGGTTCTGAATTCTTTTTCGTCTCGTCATCTTCTGTCCCCGTCTGATATATGGCCAAGTGCGGCCCTCTCTTCATTAACAAAAACGCAGCACTTGACTAATCAAAAGTATCCTCCTTTGGTGTCTTCGTATTATGTCGTATGTAGCCTGCGCCGCCGAATTGTATGCGCCTCTATCATGATGTCGGCCCAAGATGTCATGGTCTGCGCCTTTCTCAAGTTCCTGTCGGCCCAGGCTCTGAATGTCTGCGCCTCGGTTTATTTTGTCGGTGTGTGCTTCAATCATCAAGCCCACTCATTCTTGTGCATGACCCATGCAACCATCCATTATCTTCTCTGCATGCGGGCAATGGGAATGTAAATACACGATCCAGCCAACTCTCTTGTGTACGTCGTATGCATGTGGTCGTCCCTCCAGCCCATGTGCTACACCATGATCGTTAAGTGATGATATGATAATATCATGCATTAGAAAGTTATCAAAATGCTCCACACCGTTCCAATCCAGCCCAACATTATTGTGCCTCCTTCAGAAATTCACGAGCCCACTCCGATGCGAGAATTGCCACCGGCCCAGTCGCAGCATGGTGAATTGTCGTGCGGGCCTCCACGATGATGTGTGCGTAACTTCATTCCAGCGGCCCTATTGTCATGTGCATGGGCATAATATAATCATCATATACTGATGATTAACGTGCCTTTATACACAAATCAAAAGACTGCTCCACGTGAATGCTCTGTGAGTAGTCCATTTCTTTGAAGTATGTCGGCCCTACAAAGTCCAAGATTGTCGGCCTAAGCATGTCTCGGCTGATGGCCTTTATAAAGATGTGGAGGCTCGGCTGATATATCCATGCGCAACCTTGTTCTTCAATAATGTTTGCAGCCCATAATTGCTATTTGTCGGTCCAATAGAGATCGATATCCAATTGTCCAAGATCTGTCTCGTCTCCATGGCTCGGTCCAAAATTGATCGTTAACCGCTTTCCTAAGTTATTTTCTTTAGTATTTTTACCTGTTTTAGCATAAAACCACAAATAAGGGGAGTTCTTCCAATATAATATAAAATAACATATAAGTAAGGAATTTATCATACAAACCAATAAAATATTAATCACATTAAGCGTAGAAATACAGATAAATTCCGCACTTATCAGTGAGCCCCGTTCAAGTTGTCCCGAAAAAATGAGGTCTCACTGTGGTCCCCAACGACAAGGGTGATTTAATCCCTCAGAGAACCACGACGGGCTGGAGAGTCTGCATCGACTATAGGAAACTAAACAGCGCCACACGGAAGGACCACTTCCCTTTGCCCTTCATTGATCAGATGCTAGAAAGATTGGCGGGGCAAGATTACTACTGCTTCCTGGACGGCTATTCAGGATATTTTCAAATACCCATTGCTTTAGAAGACCAAGAAAAGACCACATTCACTTCACATGCCCATACGGGACATTTGCATATAATCGGATGCCTTTTGGTCTATGCAATGCCCTAGCCACATTTCAAAGATGCATGATGTCAATCTTCAGCGACTATCTTGAGGAGAGCATCGAGGTCTTCATGGACGGCTTCTCTGTCTTTGGTCTCACATTTGAATCTTGTTTAAACAATCTGGACGCCATCCTCGCGCGGTGTGAAGAAACAAACCTTGTGCTTAACTGGGAAAAATGTCATTTCATGGTTAAAGAAGGAATAGTTCTTGGGCACAAAATATCTTCGAAAGGAATTGAAGTTGACAAAGCCAAGGTCGAGGTCATTGAAAAGTTACCACCACCTACGACGGTGAAAGACATCAGAAGCTTCCTTGGCCATGCTGGATTCTATAGAAGGTTTATCAAGGATTTTTCCAAAATTTTGAAGCCTCTATGTGATCTCCTAGCTAAAGACGTCAAGTTCAATTTTACTGACAAATGCCTACAAGCCTTCAACACACTGAAAGAGTGCCTCATCTCCGCCCCCATCGTGATATCACCAGACTGGAGCCTTCCATTCGAAATTATGTGCGACGTCAGTGACTACGCAGTGGGGGCCGCTTTATGTCAAAAGAAGGAGAAGATCCTGAGAACCATCTACTATGCAAGTAGAACCCTCAACGATGCTCAGAAGAATTATGCAACTACTGAGAAGGAACTTCTAGCAGTAGTCTTTGCTCTGGATAAATTCCGATCATATCTCTTGGGAAGCAAAGTAATAATTCACACCGATCACTCCGCTCTGAAGTATCTATTCGCCAAAGAAGATGCCAAACCTCGACTCCTCCGGTGGATACTCCTACTACAAGAATTTGAGATTGAAATCAGAGACAAGCCAGGAGTGCAGAATGTAGTAGCAGACCACCTATCTCGCATAGAGGCACCAAGTGATGGCACATCCATCAATGAATTCTTCCCAGATGAGTGCATTTTTATGATTGGTAACACTGGTGATCCATGGTATGCTGACATGGCCAACTACCTAGCACGAGGAGTAATACCACACGAGCTGACCTACCAGCAGAAGAAGAAGTTCTTTTCAGATGTAAAACATTACTACTGGGAGGACCCTCTCCTTTTCAAGGTCTGTGCAGACGGGATGGTGAGAAGATGTGTGTCCCGAAACGAAATCCAAAGCATTCTACGACATTGTCACTCTCTTGAAGCCGGAGGACATCATGGGCCAGCACGAACAGCAGCAAAGGTACTTCAATCAGGTTTCTTCTGGAAAACCCTGCATAGAGACTGTCATTCCTTTGTAGCTTCCTGCGATGAGTGCCAAAGACTTGGGAACACCTCCAGAAAACATGAGATGCCTCTCAACATTATACTTGAGGTAGAACCATTCGACATATGGGGCATTGACTTTATGGGACCCTTTCCTTCATCTTGCTCAAACCTCTTCATCTTGGTAGCAGTCGACTATGTGACTAAGTGGGTGGAAGCTATCACCTCTCCCACAAATGATGCAAAGGTAGTGCTTAAGTTCTTGAAAAAGAACATATTTACAAGGTTTGGAGTCCCACGTGCTATAATCAGTGATGGAGGATCCCACTTCTGCAATAAGCAGTTCACAGCCTTAATGACAAAATACGGGGTAAGACACAAGGTAGCCTTATCTTATCACCCTCAAACAAATGGCCAGGCTGAGGTCTCTAACCGAGAATTGAAGTGGATCCTGCAAAAGACAGTTAATTCTTCAAGAAAAGACTGATCCCTGAAGCTGGATGATGCACTCTGGGCATATAGAACAGCCTACAAGACACCCATCGGAATGTCCCCATATCGATTGGTCTTTAGAAAAGCTTGTCATTTACCGGTCGAGCTCGTGCACAAATCATTCTGGGCTGTAAAAGCACTAAACTTTGATCTACTGCAAGCAGGTGACAAACGGAAGTTTCAGCTTACCGAGTTAGAAGAGTTTCGAGAGGATGCTTACGAAAATAACCGAATCTACAAAGAGAAAACCAAGAAGTGGCATGACAAGATGATCCTTAAACGGGAGTTCCATATGGGAGATTTGGTTCTACTGTACAATTCCAGATTGAAGTTGTTTCCTGGTGAACTAAAATCCCATTGGGCTAGACCCTTTACTGTCTCTAAGGTCACCCCATATGGATCAGTTGAGTTGGTGGATGCTACAGGACAAACTTTCATGGTAAATGGGTCTAGACTAAAGCATTATCAGGGTGGTAATCTCGAGAAAGTTGATGCTCATGCAATAATTCTACAAGATCCTCCGATTTGAGTACTCTTCAAAGCGTCTAGCCAAAGACGTTAAAGAAGGGCAGCTTTCTGGGAGGCAACCCGGATGAAATTTTCTATCATTTGCTTTTATTTTCTTTTAATTTTTAGGTTCTCTTTAAATTTTGTTTTTGCTAAACTCTAACCCCGTTTGTAGTATGGTTGCTTCTAGTGTCTTATGCAGATGCAACTTCATGTCTACACTGCAACCAAGCTACGCTACTTGAGACTGAAGCTCAAGTGTGGGGGAACTCCTTTAAACGCAAGCAAAAATAATCTCAGGGGAGTACCAGTTTCTTTAATAATGCTTTTACTTTGCTAAATTCTGCAGTAGATAGCTCATGTGCTTAAATGTTTATTTATGACCTTTGTGTTTTCTCTATTTATCTACTTACCGAAAAGGTCTTCTGAAGCCTTCCCTTATTTTTTGTGGTGAACAATGAGGACATTGCTCAATTTAAGTGTTGGGGAGTGCCCTTTTCGGCGAAATGGTGTGCTTAAATGTTTAATCTCTCTGCTTATCTTGCAGTTGTCCAAAATTTGAAATTATGGACCCTGCTGATGTAGGTTGTTCTTTTTAAGAACAAATACTGTTATGAATTGTGGGATAAATGGTACAAAAATTTTGAAATTTTGATTGCTTTTGAGGAGCATTTTTATGCGGTGTGACCAAATGATCTACAATGGTTAGATTTTTATTGCTCAGGGGTTCTTTCTGTCTTCTCTCTTAAGGATTGCTAAGGGGTGCTTCTCTGTCTAAAAAATATATAATAAAAATAATAAACAAGGGACTTGCGAGACGCCATTGGTAACCAACAAATGAGAGTTGAGTGTTCTTAAATACAAAGGCTTGATGCCTACATATTATCTTCTCATCTCTTATGCAAAAGTGAAACAAATGCATAAATCTATTTTTCCTTTTGTTTTCTCCTCAATGCCCATTTTTGAGAGAAGTTGGCCGTGGTAAAAGTTCTCAAAAGTCACCTAAACTGAGAAGCATTGAAGCACTCCGGATCATACCCCGAAACTCTAATTTTTATTTTTACCCTGAGCACACTTGTGCCACCAGTAGGTGATGGATCACACTCTTCAAAAAGCTTAAAGATCATGAACTGTTCACCTCCTTATCCTACCCTTCATAATAATATTTGTTAGTATTGAGCATTCCCTACTTTCTTGGGTACATGGTTTTGCTTGAGGACAAGCAAAAAGGTAAGTGTGTGGGTGTGATAAGTGTCCAAATGAGCATGTTTTATTGGTGTATTTCATATGTTATATTAGCACTTTTCTTGCTCATTTCTCCACTTTGGTTAGTTTTCCTCTAGTTTATGTTTTATTGGTTATCTTACAGATTTATTGGTTAAACATGAGGAAAACCAAGCTATGAGCAAAGTAGATGAAGAGACGAACGCATAGGCGTAAACGGATCTAAAAATGGAGCTCAAACGAAGAATCTGGAGCCTGTCGAAGTTTGCAGAACAAGATGAGACGAAATACATGTGTCCGCGTTCCTGTCCTTACGCGGACACAAACGCGGACAACTCCTGTCCTTACGTGGACACAAACGCGGACAGGAAGCAAAGGAAATGCGTCCTTACGCGGACTCAAACGCGGACAGGAACAGATCTCGCTAGGACATTTGTGTCCTTATGCGGACAGAAACGCGGACGTCTCACGTCCTGATAAGCCCTCACGCGGACAGCAACGCGGACACAAACGGATCTCGCTAGGACAAATGTGTCCGTACGCGGACAGAAACTCAGACGTCACACGTCCGCATATGTGTCCGTACGCGGACAGAAACGCGGACACGTGTAAACGCAGCCCAGATCCAGAATTCACGCGACTGATTTATTTCGGCGTGGTCTTCTCCATTTTCTTCTTCTATTACTGCGCCGATTTCTCCATTTCTTCTTCAATTACAGGGCCCACAATATTATCCATCTACTACATCAAACATATCAGGCGCATCCCTTATTTTCTTCACCCACGCGTGCTACAGCTGTGTCCTCTTCTTCCTTCCCTCTGCTATAAATAACCCACTGCTTCTTCATCAATTCACACAATCGATCACACAACAACACCACACTCCACCATTCTCTTTTCTTCATTTCTCCCGTAACACCACCACACACAATTCTCCACTTTTTATTTCTTTTTCATTTCACCACCATAATTTCCTTATATTCACATATCACCCCACATATTTTCCATATCATCTAAATCACTCTATTTCCCACATATTCAGCATAAGCAGTATATTAAAAGGAGAGGAAAGAGGCAACAGGAGCAAGAGCGAGTGCAGACCCGTTCTTCTCAAGCAGTCTCCGAAATAATGGCTATTGCTATCTTTACTCTATTTTTATTTCTGTATATGTCCGAGTACATTTATATTTGTGCTTAGGATGGGTGTTTGACCCCAAATAATTCAGACTTACTTATAATATCGAGTTTGCTTATAAATATTTGTTTTATCTCTCTAAATTATTAAATGCTTAAGAACTGATCATTTTTACGCATTTACGGTTTCTCTTATTTCAATGATTTTGTAAATTTGAGAATAGACCACAAAGAGAGACAAACGTTAGATATTATCTCCTTAATTAGCTGATATCCATCGCTGTTATAAAATGAATTTTTGCTTAAAGTTAATTAATGATTTAGACTTTTTCTGCTAGTAAAGAGTTTATTGAATTAATTAAGAGTTGACCTTACCTATGCTTTAGGGAGGCCACAAGATAAATTCTTAAACAGACAAATAAAGCAAATCAGGATTATAATTAAAGTCTGAAGTATATTTGGGCTATTTCACCTTCCTTAGCAAATTTTCCATCCATTTGATACACACTGTTTTATTAAAGCTTAATTTTTTTTATCTGTCCAACCCAAAACACCAAGATTTCCACTGGCTAAACCCCCTTTTATTTACTGTTTATTAAATACCGAAACTAGGAAAATTGAACAATTTCCCTAAGCATACGACACTTGTTATACTACTCCGACTAGGTGCACTTGCCTATTAGTTTGCTATAAATCTATATATAATAATGTGTAGATTTTGCTCAACAACATCCTCTTCTTATTTCTTATAACGCAATCAATTTGGCATGATTTGATGAAGTTGCCACTGTAGTTGCTTCATTGCACACCATCAAATGGCAGTTCCACCATATATATCATAACACTCCTCTTCGTACATAAATCGCATGATAGAATCCTCATTAAAACTTTGCTCAGGAAACCTAGTGATGTAAAAAACAAAACAAAGGAGAAAATATACCCATATAAAGATTTTCATCCTGAATTTGACATATATGAATGTATGCCAACATTCATTCCATAATTATGTCATCAATCATCATCATTTTAACATTGATGAATAGGGAGAACAATTGTGATTTATTTTTACTAAGAATCATCACCTTAATTACCAGATGGTAAGTCTTATATCACCATTAAAACATTCACAGGTATAACATATATAGTGGATTCTTGATCCGAGCCTCACACATTTTTTCTATCATATAAAGGGTAGTACATTTATGTGATCCAATTTACTCCAATGTCTATTTGATATTCGCATAAGAGGAGTATCCTTTTACTAGTCATGTATTATCAACATGACTTTACAAAACTCATATATATGAGCCTAGTGTAGACAAATAATGCACTCTCAAGTATTTGAACTTAGTACCCACATATATGCCCTCTTAGAGGCTTATGCCATACTCTTGACTCATTTGATATATCGATATATATAATTTTATGAGTTGTGACTTGATACCATTCGATATGGTTTAGATGGTTCTCTAAGTCACCATTATATAAAAACATAAGGCCTATAGAGAAAATCATTCTCAAGATTTTCTTCGAATACCAATTCCCGGGAATTCATATGTTCACATTATGCTCTCTTTGAAAGTTTAGATCCTCTTTCAAGGGATACACATAAATTAACATGGTGTGCTATTTATCATTGACTTTCTTTTGAAAGTTTATTAGCTCATTTTCGTAGGGCTAGACAGTTTTTTTCAAGGGTCTACTAGCAAAGTTTGTAGCTCCTTTTTTCAAGGGCTGGACACCTTTTTCAAGAGTCTACTATCTTCCACCTTTATGATATTAATACTCGTTTATCCACTAGGAGGTACGCGTTCATTTCTCATATTGGGGTGGATTATAACATCTCATATGCACAACTCTAGTGCATTATCATGCTAGCATCACACGCTTCGGCGTGTTTATGATTTGTCTTTATCAACTTTAGGAAGTCAAACTCCATACTTCCTTTACTCTTAGAATATATCATTTTGGCAGTTTCCTCCCCCTTTCGAGGGTCTAAACTCCTCTTTCGAGGGTTCGAATCCTTAAACTCCTAATTTCCCTTTTCCTTCTATCATTTTGGCATATCCATCCCCCTTTCGAGAGATTGGACTCCTCTTTTGAGGATCTTGAACTCCTCTTTTGAGGGTTCAAATCTTTCCTCATTTGCCTTTTCCTTTTGTGTCATTTTGGCATATTCATCCCCCTTTTGAAGGACTATAATCCTCTTTCGAGGGTTCGAACTCCTCTTTCGAGGGTTCGAACTCCTCTTCCGAGGGTTCGAACTCCTCTTCCGAGGGTTCTTTGGATCCCAAGGGGCGACCACCCCTCCAGCATACTTGGGATTCACTTGCCATTTGTTGACTTTATCCTACGCTTCTAACCGAGCTGGAACATTCGCAGCTGGTATATATATGATCGCGTTACTTTTTTCATATCTATGAACGCATCAAGTAGTTACAACATTTTCCATATGAATTATTCTTTGAACCTCTAGTTTATTTTGCTTTGTCATGCATGAAATAATTCATGGTCCATTAACATTTGGTTAAAGACATTCAAGTTAGAGACAACCGCTCTTTAATTTGACATCTTATAAATTCATAAGCATCTTTGACACTCATACTTCCCAGAAGCATGGTTGTAGTAACATTCAATACGTGCTTGCTTTTGTAATCTTACAACAACGCACAATTGATTATACTCGTAAGACTTTGTGCCAAATATCAAAACTTATATCATCCTCCCCCTAAAGTTGAGAATTATTAAGAACTAACGGGTCGTTTGGTAGGAGGTAATAGAATTCTAATTCTTGGAATTGAAATAATTTCACTATTTGGTTAAAGGAATTTGAATTCCAAAAATTTTAATAACTGCCACATTTTGGTCTTATCTTGGGAATAGTATTCCCTGATTTTTAGCTAGGAATTGCAATTCCAAGTGAGTTGCCTTCTTCCGTGACTTCGTGGTAATTATTTATAAATATAAATATTTTTAAAATTTCCACTAATATAAATGCAACTAATTATTTATCTCCTATTTTTATCCTACACTTTTTTCTCAAACTTGTTATTCTTCAAATTTTGCTTCCGTTTCAAATTCATTTCTAGGTGACGCTTTATCTTTTTGTTTTGAATAAATTTGCTATTTATTTATTTAGTTTGATTTAGGTACCACGGTTCAGGTATGAAAGTTTACATTGATATTTTTATTATTATTTGTGTAGAATGATTTATCCATTTGAATTCTTCGTAATATTTTTTATGGGCTTTTGAGATCCAGTTTTCTTCGTAAACAAACTAGTTTATATTAATCACATACATAATGCTAATATATAATATGTTTAATGTTTCCTTTTACATTCTACATGCTCAATAATTACAAATTTATATTCATAATTTCAATTTAATGTTATCCAGAAAATTTAAATAGAAATTAAAAGTAATTTTAAAAATAATTTATTGACTTATTTTTTGGGTTCTTATAATTATGACAAGTAAAATTTATCATTATTTATCAAAAATATTTTTACAAATTCTCAATTTAATTTATATAATTAAAAGTTTAACATACAACTAATAATAATGTGTTAATTGTCAATAATTTATTAGTAACTTGATACTTATTCCGAGTCTATTCCTATCATTATTCTGGCAACCAAACAAAGAAACCATCAAATTCCATGTATTACTATCATAACAACCAAATGGTGGCATATTCTATTCTCGGAATTCTATTCCAGGAATGTGATTCCAGGAATTAACATTCCATGAACCAAACGACCCGTAAAGGAGTTCATTATTCTCAACTTTCCTTTTTATAACCCTTTTGATATTTTTAATGGGGGAGGTATAGACACAAACCAATTGTCTAACTCATTTTTTTTGCTTTACAAAATTAATGACTTAATAAAGTCGTTCTTAGTGGAAGTATAAGTTACTCAATACCACTATTCTTTCAACTTTCATAGTATCCATCTTATTCTTAAAATCACATGGATAATTTCATTATAGCTATATTTCTCTAAACCAATAGCCCAATCAATACAATACTTCATGTGACCATTATTTGATGTATCAAACATCATATATACCTCAAAGGTCGACATGGTAATTTTTCAGCCCATACTCAATCCATGATATTTCAAGGGGTATAAAAATTTTAATTCACTTCCTTTTGAATGATCTTGCTATATCTTATATGAACTATTGCCACCCGAGTAAGAACCTGGAAGCTCTTGATAGTTTAGAAAAACTAGTGATCCGGCATCACTTTTCTCACGGATGGCCTATTTTTCTATTTCATATAGTGAATATTTTATTGTACACTAACCGCACGTTAGTGACCCCCCCCCCCCTTTCTTTTGGGCTTTATGGGATTCTACGTTATATAAACTTATATAACTTGGCATATTTTGTGTTTGTTTTCCCATCAATATGAGCATACTTTATCATCAAAAGTGCTTTATTCAATGTTTATTCTTGTTCCCTCAAGGAACATAATGAAGAGCTTTTAAAATTCACAGCTCACAAGAGCAAACTCTCATTCTTCAGTCTCTTGTAGACTATGGAGTTGTATATAAAACATTTTCAGTTGTGCATTATAGCACTATCAATAATGTATGACTCTATGTCATTTATTGACTTACAATACGCTCGCGAATCTATTATAGATTCCAAAGATGGTTCAACATACCATATTATACCTTTATAGTATCTATGAATAACCAATACCCATACTATGGTTATTAAAATGTCAAAATTCATGTACTCTAGTGCATCTTTCGCACTTTATATTCAGGATAACACCTTAAAACTTTTCATCAATAATAACATCATCTCAATAATATCTTTCAGGGATATGTGATGGTCCACCATGATGTCAATTGTAAACATTTTCCTTTTATACACGGTCCAACCATGTTCAGATGTACAATAATCTATCATAGATTATAACATCTTTTACAATCGACCTTTAGAAGATAAAAGTGTCATTTTCATAAGCTAATTCAAGCTTTTAGTTCCCATATCATCAATGATCTTACAAACAGATCTTGCCAAAATCAACCATAATCATGCATGATACACATTAGCATTTCAGAGCTTGAGTTGGAAATTTACCGGGGGAAACTCTTTAATTTTCCAATAATAATCCTCAAATGTAAATCGTCAATGGTTACTTAGAAGACCATGTAACTTATACCAAAGTTACTTTGTATGAAGTTTTTTTTAACTCTTCAAAATCTATCTAGCTCTCTAAGAGCTTTTACAATCGGTCCAATGTTATACCAAATGTTGAACATTCTTAAACCATCCACCTCAAATGTATAGTCATGCATGAGGGAAACAATAATTTATCATTCTCAACCTTCAATGCAATTATCTTGCATGAGGGAGTATAAGGATCTTACAATACTCTCAACCTTGAGAGCATAACCTCCAATGGTTGTATACAATCGAACAACATGATCCTTTTATTTTTCTTCCTCCAGTGCACTCATCTTGCACGAGGACGTATACGGATCTTATAATCCTGAACTTCAAGTGCATTCATTTTTCATGAGAAAGTATTACGATCTTACCTCAAATGTTAACATCTTGCACGAGGTAGCGTAATCATTAACCTCAAGTGCACCATTTTGCACGAGGTAATATTCTAATTTACAATATCATTTTCAATGATTACATAGGATAATTTTTAACCTCTAGTGCAACATCTTGCACAAGGTAATATCACCTTTTTTTAGGGATTGCCTTCAAACCCACCTTATGACAATATTGTTTTCAATCATAAAATAAAATTGAACGGAATGAATCATACCATATTAGATGGTTCGCTTTTCAAAAAGAAAATATATAACGCCAAAAAAAATATCTTGAGAGAGTGATTATGCAAAAATCATTATGCCATAAAAACATATAGTTCTTCAAAACTAAAACAATATATTTTCATCAAAAATCTTGCTTCCTTTTAATGTGGTATTTATTTTTCCTCAAAATTTCTTTTGTTTTATAAAGAAAAACTTGACCCCTAGAATCTCACAAAAAAAACAATCCTTTTACCATTTTTCTTTCTTACAAAAGGTGAAACTTCATAAAAAGTATCAAAATTTCTTCCTTTTTAAGTAAAATATCTCTTCCACTATTTTCCCAAATTAAATATTGTCATTTTGTATCATAATATAATAAATAGTGAAATTTTTAATTATTGTATAACAAATAAAAAGAAATATAAAGATTTCTACCTTGATTTAGAAACTCATATATATGTATACTAAAAAATATACATTATTTTAAATGTTGTGTTTCTCTTACCTACCTGTTATGACTATGCCGATAAAATTGATTAAACTTACTTACACCTTCTAGAATCGGTAGAGTACCCATCAAATGCAGCTTCAACATATAAACTTTTCGGCATCGCAGATTCTTGACAAAGCTCAATGATTTCAGGTAGGATTAAAGATAAACAATAACCACCATCTGAAAAATGGTAGTGAGTAAAAATGACTCAATATTTTTGTCAATGGTGTATAGTAGAGAAAATAATATATTTTGGTAGAAACTATCATGCTGATAACGTGATATAACACTGAGAGGATAGAATAGAGTATAGAAGACAATATAGACGTAATTGGCATACTCCTTATCATTCCATTGTACGTCCTTATATAGTATACGTTACCGAACCTTTGAGTGGTAGGAAAGCAAAAGATCAAAGGTCTACTAATGAAGACTTTGGGAGGTTACGGGAGTTACACAGACGAAAGGTCTAAGGTAGACCAAAAAATGATTGGATGTACATCCACTAATAGTATTATTTATAACAGTGGAAAATATATTCACAACACACAACCTCCATAGGCATGTCAATCTTGACCCGAGCCCGAAACCCGACCCGAAATCGACCCGTAGAAAACCGGGTTCACATTGAGATTTTGACAGGAAATGATATTCGGGTCGGGTTCGGGTTGGGTCATTAAACTTGTTTCGGGTTGGGTCATTAAACTCGTTTCGGGTTGGGCCATTAAACCGGGTTGAACCCGTCAATTCGTAACCAAAAAATAATAAAAATAGAAAATATGTTATTTTTATGACTTAACTTAGTGTTTAGTGATTAATTTGTGACTAAACTAAACATTTAATCTATAAATGTAGTACATACTTAATTAATATTGAATTATTATATTTACTAATTAAATAATCCTAAATTTTTAAATTTAATTAAAATTTAATAATGGGTCAGGTTCAGGTCAACCCATTCCGGGTTTGGGTTGAAGAATATAATCCACTCCAGGTTTGGATCGGGTTCGGGTAGACCTATTATTTTTGGTCAGGTTTGAGTTAAGCTCGACCATGCCTGAAACCCGACACCCCTTCAAATAAAATAGCAATTCAATTTTAAAAAATAAATTAAATGTTATATATATATACCAATTTCTTGTACATTAATTATAGTTTTCGTAATATAATGGTAAATTAGGTGCACGCAGTGGTAGAAAAAATATAAAAAATCACCGCCTATAAAATATGGTTCTTGTAAAACCGTGTTAAAAAGTCATTGGATGCGCGCTTCAAAGACTTAAAGAACAATTTACCAGTGGCGCATGGATGAGATAACAAGGTTCTAGTAGAACCACATTTTAAAGCGCTGGTCATACCGCGCATGAAAAGCTTTTAAAAGGCGGTTCCACTAGAACCGTGTTTTAAACGGCTGTTACGATCAGGGGCGGACCTACAGTTGTGCGTAGTGTCTCTATTGACACACATAAAAAAATTCAAAAGTTTTATTTATTTGTTATAATTATTTGTAATTAATTTATTAGGTTGACACTAGAGAATTGGATATATTGTAATGGGTTTACAAGATTTGAGTTTTTTAAACACATATATCACTATAACAATATTTTTTAAAAGAACAAAAGTGTGACATACAATTTTTATTCAATAAATCCTACTTTGGTTCACATTAGGCTGCAACAACATCATCACACTTTACCGACAACAGCAGGTCAAGAAGTATTATATTTTGTTTCATCACTTATTTATTTTAATGGTCTTTCTCAAAATCTAGTGACAACCAAGAAGCATGAGAGGTATTTATTGGTTTATCAACTTTTGAAATTCGCTTTGGTTCTTCTAATAGCAACTGCAATTGTGGAATGAGCTTTTTCTGCAATAAATATTGTGAAGGCTCGTCTACAAAACCGAATTGGCGATGAATTCACATGAATGATGCTCTAGTGACCTTATCGAGAAAAATGTGTTTTCTACTATATCCAACGATGTTATTATTAATAGGTTTCATAACATGAAAAATCATAGAAGTCTAATTTGATGTATAAATTATAGCTTCTTAATATTTGATGTCATTGTTTCATTTTGTTTATTAGTACAACGATGAATATTTTATAACATTATAGTAATGATCTTATATTTTGACACCTATGTTATGAGATACTAGCTAGGTCCGCTAATGGTTACGATAGAACCATGTTTTAAAGATTTGGTCATTCAACCACATTGCGTTAACACTTAAGAATCTTAAACACAATTAGTAAGGAACTGTGCAGATGCTCTAATATGTCATCTTGGCAAGCTTTCAGTAACCCCGAGAATTCGACTGCACTATGCCTGTGCGGGTGACGCTTTATACAATGATATATATGTATAGTTCTGCTTATTTTATACAATTAATGAGAACTAAAAATATTTTATTAATATTTATATGTATCCTTGTACTAGCATAATATATATAAACGTGTGTGTAATTAATGGGGTTTAATACGTATCTTTCACAGGTAAGAGTATAAGGACAAAGAGTTTTGTGTGTAGTAAGTTTTGTGTGGAGATGTCATATTTAAAATGTTTGGTGTGCTGAGAAGAAGAGATAAAGACGAGGTTGGTATTTTGAAGACGAAGAAATTAATGGTGTTTGGTTTTCGGGGTTGAGAAATTTGAAAGAGTTTGGTGTTAATGAGATGAAAATGTGGGAATGGTTGGGTCAGGTTGAAATTTTGTAAGATTTTCAAATGGATTGAGTTTATGTTGATCACCTACCACTCAATCCGAATTGTCACCACGAGCTTGACCATGTTCAGTTGAAATTAACTATTTTCTAAAAAAATCTAAATAACATTTGTTTCCTTTTTTCTAAAAAAAAGATTATCAGGTATTAGCACACCTCTGAACAAATTCTAGAACCAACACTGTGAAATTAAATTTCTTCATGTCCAAATATAAACCGTCTTTTAGTTCTCATACCATTATTCATTAACTCATAGATGACATGAGAAATCATCTTTAAAATGGACAATTCTAAGTTATATTCGAAAATTATATAGAGTTGTCAGCTGCTCTGGTGAGCTACCAGCTGCGGGTGGTTAAAATGGAGCCATTGAAATTGTTTTATAAGATAATTTTATTACTAGCGGATTTGAAGATTCGTCTTTACATCTCAAACAGTTGAACACAGAAACCCTCATCGCTAGCAACTCTTCTTTCTCTCCCTCCTGAGGCAAGGGTGCTAGCTCGTGGGTGTCTATATGCATAGCCATTCATGTTTTCGCCTTTTTTATGCTCCACCTCACTCTAATTCTTTTGCTTGCGTGTTTGGGCTAGTAATTTTTGGTTTTGTTTGGATGTTTACGAGGGTAATCATTCCATTAACGTGCTTTTTCTTTGGGAAGTGGAAGGGATACCACTTTTTGCTTGATTTGGTAAGTAAATCTCCTTAGGGCATCCACAATGGTGTGGATTCCACCCATAATGTTAAAAGAGAAAAAAGAAAATGATGAGGTGGAGGAGAGAGGATGTGAGAGGGGTTCTTAACTAAGACACCCTCTTTTTAGAGAACCTAGGTAAGTAAGAGAGAGATTGTGAGAGGAGATAATAAAATAATATTTGTTGGTGGGTGGAATCCACTTTTACCATTGTGAATGCCCTTAGTTTCTCTTGCATGCTAATCATTTTTTACTTTTCTGCATGTTTTCAATTATGGGTCATCTCATCACTTGGATATACATAAGTCGACTTTTATCCTCTTGCTGCGTCCTCTATGTTTTCCAACTTCCTTTCTCCCTGATTTCTTACACTTTCTTTTGCATGGCGTCAAAAACAAAAGACATCGATGATCTTGTCTCTAAGTGTGCGGGTTGGCTTTGACTGCTGAAGAGGAGGCTTGCATGGATGTTGAGGGTTTGATCGATACTAGCTTGGGTATTAACTATAGTTGTTGCTTGATTGGCAAGCTTTTTCTGGTCAAAAGTGTGGATGTCAGGGCAATTAATGGAGCGCACCTTGGCTAGGGTTTGGCAGATGAAGGATACTCTGAAGGTTAGCAACTTGGGCTTGGGTCTGTTTTTGTTTGAATTTGAGGATGAGGAGAAGAAGCATGGTGTTATGGGAAGGGGACCGTGGACGTTTGATAGGTGTTTGCTGGCACTTGTTGCGGTCGATCTCACTAAGGCCCCACGCGATCATGTCTTTCAGTGGATCCCATTTTGGGTTAGGGTCCATGACGTCCCTTTCCTGTTCTTGCATGCGGGTTTTGCTAAAAGAGTGGGGGACCGTATTGGCCTATTTATGGAATATTAGGAAGGAGATCGGCGTGGGAATGGGGATTTCATGCGAATCAAAGTTTGGGTTGATATTTCCAAGCCTATTCATCGTTATGTGACAGTCCCACTGCATGGGGAGACTTCCTTGCTTCATCTCACTTATGAGCGATTGCCAAGCATCTGCTTTCATTGCGATCTCTTCCTGCATGGCTCTAGGGATTGCCCTAATCACTCAGAGACGTCAAGCATGGAGTTTTTTTATGGCCCGTGGTTACGTGCAGGAGGTGTGGGGGTGGACGTTCAAAGTTTAAGGTTCCAGAAGATGCCCCTCTTTTACGACGATCAGATCTTTGGAAAGTCCGTCCCAATAAGGAAACTTTGTAGGCTACTACTTCTGGTATGGTGCAAGGATAAGCTACTGTAAAAGGGAGGGTTTCGCCACCTAGTGACGAGGCGCGTTCTAGTTCTGTTGCAGGCGTGACAGATAATGCAGAAGATGGTGAACCAGTTTTGGTTCAGATTGATCCAATCCAATTAGATAGAAGTGGAAGAAAATGGAAGATGGCATGGGTCGAGCACGATGCCACCCTTGAGGATTTCCTGGCGAGAGGGAAGTTGGAGTTGGTTTCGAAGCGCGGTCGAAATGGAGATGGTGTAGCTTGTTCTGACGTATCGACGCCCCTGGAGGACAACCAGGGCCGCCGGGAGCAATGAGTTGCTTATCTATCAACTGTCGGGGACTAGGTGACCCCCGTGTAGTCCATTGGCTCCGGTCTCTGATCAGGGAGCAATCACCATTGTTGGTATTTTTGTCGGAAACCCGTTTAGCGGGGTCGGAAATGGGGAATGTTGTGGCGCGATGTGGTAGATTTCGGCGGATCGTTGGAGATAGCCAAGGTAGGAGCGGTGGAGTGTGCCTGTTATGGCGGGAGAGTTTGAATGTCCATTTGATTTCTTTCTCGAGCAGACATGTGGATTGTATAGTAACAGATGATTGGGGCCGAAAGTGGCGTTTCACTAGTGTATATGGATGGCCACGATGACAGGATCGTTGGCGGACTTGGAGATTGCTTGAGGACTTGTAGCTTCTGTGGGAGGGGCCGTGGTTGGTGGGAGGAGACCTTAATGAAGTGATGTTTGCATCAGAACAGAGAGGGATGGCGGTGCGAAGTCAAGCGAGCATGCGTGCTTTTCGAGAGTGCGTCATGGCGTATGGGCTTCGGGACCTTGGTTTCGTTGGGTCGCCTTTCACCTTCAACAATCGTCGATGGGGGAGGAGAAACACCATGAGTAGGCTTGACCGTTTCTTGGCCAACGAGGACTGGTCAGCTTTTTTCTGAAGCCACCAATTTCCACCTTCAGTGGTCTCGGTCTAATCACCGGCCCATTAAGCTGATTTTTAGGCCCATGCGGGATAGGGGGTCAAACCTTTTAGGTTTAAAGATTGTTGGGCTAGTGCGGTAGGTTGTCGGAAGGTGTGGAGCAGGGGTTGGCCTCATGAGGTTGGCTAGCGTAAGGTGGAAGTTTGTGGGCGTGAGCTGTGGTGATGGGGGCGTGCACAATTGAAGGATGAGCAGAAGCAATTGGGGGCGGTACAAATAAAGATTAATTTTTTGGAGGAGAGGATAGGTTTGGTCGATGGTGCTCAGCGCTTGGCACAGCTGCACAAATAGAGGAACTTATTGCTTTTGAAGGAGGAAATGCGGTGGTGTCAGCGTGCTCGATCGAAATGGCTCCGGGAAGGTGATATAAATTCTTCATTTTCTTTGGTCAGTTCAAAGCCAAATCCCATAGAAACTCAATTTTTGTACTTAAAAACTCTTCTGGAACTTTGGTCTTTGATTGGGATGGGACTTAAGGTTTGGCTAGGGGTTTTTTTTAAGATTTGTTTACATCTTCTCATCTGTTTTAAATCTGCATTTCAATGCTTGTGTTGAAAACAGTGTTCCTGATGATCTTTTTATAGCTATGGGTGCGCCCTTTACGCGGGAGGAAGTGATTTTGCCTATGCGATGTATGTAGCCACAGAAGGCACCAGACCCGGATGGAATAAATGGTACCTTTCTCTTGACATTTAGGGATATTGTTGGGGATAATTTCATAAACCTAGCACTGTGTTTCCTTAATTCTGATTATGTCCCTCCTGAAATTAATCACACTTACATTGTTCTAGTCCCAAAGAAAAAGGGTGCCTGCTCTATGTCTGAGTTTCGACCTATTTCTCTGTGTAATACGATATATAGGGTGATTACTAAAAATATTGTTAATCGAATCAAGCCTGTTATGCCTTTTGTGATCTCTGCTGATCAAGGTGCTTTTGTTTCTGGCCGGCAAATAACTGATAACATTATCATTGCACATGAGCTTCTTCATTACATGCGGGGGTCAAGGGCTAGGGATAAGGGGTTTTTTGCATACAAGATTGATATGTCAAAGGCATTTGATAGAGTGGAATGGAATTTTGTTCTTGGGATCTTATCAAGCATGGATTTTCACCCTAGGTGTGTGATTTTGATTCGCAAGTGCATTACTACTGTTACTATGTCTGTTCTGGTGAATGGTTATCAGGGTTTTGTTTTTGCACCAGGGCATGGCATTAGGCAGGGTGATCCTTTATCACCCTATCTTTTTATTTGTTGTATGGAAGCCCTTTCTTCTACAATTAGTTTGGCTGATTCAGTTGGGATGTATAGGGGTTTCAAAATGAGGGGCATGGACACCTCTGTGACGAGTTTGTTCTTTGCTGATGATTGTGTCATTTTTAGGCGTGCCACTAAGGAAAATGCTAGTGTACTCAAGGATATTTTAAATGATTTCTCCAAAGCCTCAGGGCAATGTATAGATCCATAGAAGTCGAGTCTGATGTTTTCCATGGGGGTTTCACAGAATGTTCAAGTTAATGTTGTTTCTCACTTTGGATTATATTCGAGAAAGGGTGCAGAGAAAAGTGCAAAGTTGGGGTAGGATGGTCTCTCAGGCGGGGAGGGGAATCCTGATTAAGAATGTATTGCAATCAATTCCCGTTTATATTATGAGTGTTATGAAGCTCCCCTTGTCTTTGATCAATGAAATTCATAGTATTATGACAAAATTTTGGTGGTCTGGTAATGTTAATAAAAGGGGTCACCACTGGAGGAGGTGGACTTTTATGTGCAGACCTATGGCATGTGGTGGAATGAGTTTTCAAGATTTGAGATTTTTTAATGCAGCGCTGCTCACCAAACAACTCTGGAGAGTGGCGGTAAACCCCACTTCTCTTCTCTCACGCGTGTTGGAGGCAAGGTATTACAAAGGCTGGACAGTTTTAGAGGCTTCGCTGGGTAATAGACCAAGTCCAGTGTGGAGGGCACCTTTTTCATGTTTACATATGTTAGACAAGGGCACTAAGAGAACTATGGGTAGTGGTCATTCAGTGAGGATTTTGTCCAATTGGTTACCTACTAAACCAGGTGGCAAACCATCTGTTGGGTTGTTACCTGAGTTAGCTAAGGTTGAGGGTCGGGTCTTGTGGTTGTTTTATCCTGTTGATGGGAGATGGTGAGTTCCATTGCTTCAGCAATGGTTTCCACAAGAAGATGTGCATGACATTGTTTCCATTGATTTAAGGGATAGGGAGGATATGGACTATTGGGTTTGGAAGGGAACAAAGTCGGGCAAGTTTACTGTTCGATCAGCTTATCATTTAGCCATTGAATATGATAGTCCTAGTGAGGTGCAGGGTTCAAGTGGGGGAACAGTGGGGGAGTTATGAAGAGGGTGTGGAGATGCAGTGTGCCTTTGCGAGTTAAAGTATTCTGGTGGAGATTACTCAATGGGTTTTTGCCATGTGGAGCAGTTCTGGCACACAAGTTTAAGATTTCAACTTTTACAGCATGTCTTTGTGGGGCGGTTGAAACTTATCAACATGCTTTCCTTCATTGTAAGGGGATTGAGAAGTTTTGGGACCATATAAATATTGGCAGACCAGTTTCTTTTGCGAATGAGGGGGCTTTCTTGGATTGGCTCATGTGTCTTTGTATGAGTTTGATTGGTCTGGCTTTTGATAGCTTTATTGTATCCATTTGGAAATTATGGTTATGCAGATGTCAAGTTCGTTTCGGGCATGCAAAGGACTATGATTGTGGCTGGTTTCAAGCTGACACTTATCTTGCTTCTGTTAGTGTTGGAGGAAAGGGAGATATACAAGTTGTAGGGAGGGGAGTGGAGTTGGATGATGATGCAACAATCATCTATGTGAATGGGAGTTTCAAGGAAGGAGAACCAGCAAGCATTGAAGTTGTTGGCTATAAGGGGAGTAAAGCTATGTTGGTGGGATGCAGAAGAATAGGGTTAGGGGATGAATCTGTAGCAGCAGTGGAGGCAAGGGCCTTGTTGCAGGCAACAGAGTGGGCGAAGCAAGCTGGTCTTTCAAATGTTTGTTTTCTTTTGGACTGTAAGGGTGTAATAGATATTTTGAACGGGCTAGGAACAATGGATGCAAGAGTTTGCTTAATTACTGATGATGTTTTGTGTTTTTGTAAATGTTTTAGTAAGGTAGGTTGGTCATATGTACCAAGGGAAGACAATGTAGTGGCACATATTTTGGGTTGTTTGGGGAGAAGTGGAGATCTAGATGGTTTTTGGTTTGATGACATTCCTATGTAATGGCTTTTTGTTAAGTATCTAATGCATAATCTCTTTACTTCGAAAAAAAGAAGTCATCTTTACAGTTATGAACAAATCTTATGTAATCTTTCTCCCCTCACCTCCCTTTTGCGAACTGAAAATCCACCCAATTGTATCAAATCAACTTCTCACTAGGGCTACCTAAAAAATTCTGAAACTGTGGTATCTGACCAAAACAGAAGTGAACCGTACTGGTTCTTGCGGTATGGTTAACCGAACCGTGTAAATTGACCGGTTTGGTTTTGGTAACGATATTGAATTTTCCATAACGGTTAACCGCTCGGTCAACCGTGGTTAACTAATTATATAAACAATGAAAACTTCAAATATTAATGTTTACCTTATATAATAATTAATGTTAGCTATTAAGAGAATATAAATATAATTATATTTTTTGTTACATGTGTTTGATTTGTCACTCATGATTTAAATGAATGATCCATGTTGTACAATAATATTAATGGTATGAGTCTCATCACTAAAAAATTTGGAAAAATTACAGTGCCCACCCACGGGGTTTTGGGGTTTAACACCGCCCACCCACGAACTTTGAAAATTAACACTGCCAACCCATGGACTTATATTGTTTTACTTCCGTCACCCTTTTACCACACTTCCGTTAGTTAGTTTAGTTGACTGTCAGATCTCGTCCATCGCCAAAGACCTCAAGAGAATCCTCCACGGAAATAAATCCATGGAAAACGGTTGAACTCTAGCGGTCATTGATGCTAGCACAGGGCAATCTCTGTCACAGATTTGAACCACACCCATTTCATCAAATGCGGCGGTGGTTCCGATAACATCGGATTCTCTAACCTCAAACACAAGGCATTCGCCTTCGAATCCTACTTATGCCGCGTCCTCTTCGACGGATTTAATCACCGAGACTTCCTCCTCTCAACCTCTACTTCCGATCATCCTCCTCCGACAGCAACCATCCGCCTCGGACCCGAGAGTCGTTCTTCAACAATTTCAAGCGTCTACAGTGCGAGACAGCGAGTCAGATCCTGATAGAGAATCCTGAGTCTGAGTTCGCAAGATTCTGCCGGTCCAAGTACCTGAAGCTGGTCCAGCCGAAGATGGAGTGTTCTTTTTTTGGGAACTTGGACCAGAGGAAGCTGATAATGAGCTCTGTCGCTTTCCCTGGCAGTGATTTCTTCTCCGCGTTCGCTGAGGCTGCTAAGATGGTCTGGCTTCTCCACTCCCTAGCGTTCAGCTTTGATCCTCCCGTTGTTGCTTTTCAAGTCAAGAGAGGTTGCAGATTCTCTGAGGTGTATATGGAGAGGGGCTAACGGGACCGGTTCATGGTGGTGGTGGATCAGGGCGCAGCAGTGACGGGCTGCTTGGATACATTGGTGGTGCAGATGTGTCAGTGGCGTTTACGGTGGTGCCTGGGTTTAAGATCGGAAAGACTGTCGTACAGTCCCAGGTGTATCTCAGTGATCCGCAGAGGAGCAGGTCTCGTAACGTTTTGGTGACCTAGTCAATTTTTCACGATGAGAAACACGCAGACACAGTGAAGGAAGCATAACAGGTAGAGTAAAACTTACTGGAGGAGCGATGGCGAAGTGCCGAAGTTTCCGCCATTTTCGCTTCCTCCAATGCTTCAGTTACTTCTTTCGATTTCTTTCTCCATTATGATTTGTTCTGTTTTTAGTTTCTCGAGTTCGGTACGGATTCCTTCTTGATCTTCTTCGAATAGTTCATCATCGGTTTTCAGTGACTTGAGGTAGTGGTGGTGGTGATGTGAATGGGGAGAGACTGTTGTTGGTGGTGCAGAGTGTTTTCGTCGAACAACAAAACATACTGGAATGATATGTTACGGTGAAGACGATGATGGTGAAGATGAGATGTTGAAGTGGTGTGAGTGTGGTGAAGGCGGGCGTGGTCTGATGTGGTCGTGGCGACGGTGGTGATGGCGGGTGTTGGATGGGATGCGACGGGCGTGAGAGTTTGACAGTCAACTAAACTAAACTAACGGAAGTGTGGTAAAAGGGTGACGGAAGTAAAAACAAAATAGTCCATGGGTGGACAGTGTTAATTTTCAAAGTTCATGGTGGGGCGGTGTTAAACCCAAAACCCCGTGGGTGGGCACTGTAATTTTTCCAAAAAATTTATACTACTACAAGGTTAACCGAAAAAACTGAACCGAACTAAAGTTTAACCGGTATAAACAAAATGGTAATGAATTTAGATTTTGGAAAACCGAATTAAACGGTTAACCGAAGAAGAGACGGTTAATCTATCATGGGCAACCTACTTCTCACCACTGGACCTCACCACGGCCGCCCACTACCAAAATATGTTGGCCATCATTGAAGAAATCCGGTAAACCTCTATTCTAAATATTTGGTTAAAATTTGAGATTTTTCAAAATTATGGGTTAGTTATGCAATTAATCAGTGTGTTTAAACAGATTTTGTAATTTTAATTTTGTGTGGTTATTAATTATTGGATGGATGCTTCCAAATATAAGAAGTGGTGATAAATTTTGTTGAAATAATTCAGATATTAGCAATTGTTGGTATAAAATTGTAAATAAATTCCTAATAAATTAATGCTTGCAAATGCATGATTTTTTGATGTATTTTGCATATAAGCAATTAGTACTGAAAATAAATTCCTAACGAATGAGTTCTTGAAATGCAAATTTTTTGATATATTTTGGACAGTTTAATTAGTAGTATAAAATTGAAAATGAACTTTCAATAATGCAAGATTTTGTTATATATTTTGAATATTACATTTAGTAGGATTAACCCTTAAAATAAGCTCATAATAAATACAATATTTTGTAATATATATTGGATATTACAATATATCTGAAAATAAACTCTTAATAAATGCAAGATTTTATAATATATTTTGGGTATTACAATTAGTTTTATAAAATAAAAAATAAATTATAAATAAATGAATACTTGAAATACAAGATTTTGAGGTATTAGTTGTTAATTTGAAATGCTATTGGCGCTTTCAAATAGGTTGATATGTTTATTGCATTCACTTCTTATGTCGTGTCAATGGTAATATCATACATGGGTCAACAAAGTATATTATGAGGGTTGTTCTATGAAGGTTTTTTACGAGTTATGAGCAAGTGATTGCTAGTTGTTTTGGTATCAATTTATCCACCCAAGTGAAAGTATCATATAAAATGAGTTAGAAAATGAGTGACAATTACATAAACTGGTTAGTGGTATCGATTGTTGACGATGACCATCTTAAGACTACGATGTTGTACCATTATGTCAGAGGGCCACAAGCAGATTTTTATGACTTATAGACAAAGTACCCGAAAACCCAACCCATTTAACCCTAAGGGGGCGTTTGTTTCGAGCGGGGAAACGGATGGAATCAGGAAAGGGAATGGAGAGGAATGGAAAAGAATTCCCTTTGATTTCCCGGTTGTTTGTTTGACCTGGGGGGAATTAAATAAATAATCGGTCAACGGCCGCGTCAATGGTCAATGGTCAACGGTTGCCGGCTGCCGGTCAACGGTCAATAATTGCCGGTCAACATTCATCGGTCAATGATCATTAGTCATCAGTCAATGGTCATATGTCACCGGTCAACATGTACTGGGGAAAGGGAATTCCATTCCCTAGTAGGGGGTGGGGAATCAAGATAGAGGGTTTTGGGGTAATCTCATTCCCTTTCCCTTTCTGAAAATAGGAAAAACTGACAAAACAAACAGCAGGAAAGGGAATCATTCCGATTCCCTTTCCTGATTACCCCAAAACAAATGCCCCCTAAGTTTCTAAATATATCTTCTTCTTTTTTACCGTTTTTCATTTTTTTAATCCAAGTTTATCATCAACACTAGATTCATATTGCATGATCTTCATTCACCCTAATCCGATCCATTTAAGAAAAAGAATATAAGGGTGTTACAAAAACTATTTATCAAATTGTTAAATGGACAAAGAAAAGTGTTGATAATATTTTTTGGGGATAATTCACGATATACCCCTGTTTTCTTTCGTAATTCACAATATGCCCCTGTTGATTTTTGTAATTCAACTTTAAACATGCTTAAATGTTGTCCAAAATTGATGAAACTTTATATGAATGATGCTAAAGTGTTATATTTTGGTCCAATATCAAATTTGAAGTTTTTTAAGCTCACATGTGACATGTGGCACCCAATGAATATGCCACAATTTTGATTGGGTCCCATAGGTCACATGTGAGCTTAAAAAACTTCAAATTTGATATTGGACCAAAATATCACACTTTAGCATCGTCCATGTAAAGTTTCATCAATTTTAGACAACATTTAAGCATGTTTAAAGTTGAATTACCAAAACCAACAGGGGTATATTATGAATTACGAAAGAAAACAGGAGTATATCGTGAATTTTCCCTATTTTTTATATGTTAACAAATGGTTATAGAATTATAAAAAAAAGACCAAGTTAAATGCTAGTTTATGTGTATTATTTATTATATTTTTTTCTTCAATACAATATTGATAATGGTTCGGGTTGGGAATTGAGTTTGAATTAGAGCTTCTAATCCCATACCAAACTCAAAAGAATTATAAGTAACACAAACTCGACCAAAAACTTAAAACAACTCAAAAATCTCAACCCAAAAGAGGTACTAGATGGTTCTGGATCTGGTTGGTTGGGTAAAATTGGCCGGCCTTGAGGAGCGCGGCTCATATGCTGCTGACTTTATACGCAGCACTGCTGCTACTAACAGACAAAAAAAAATTCCTTACAAAGTCAAGGAGATCGATGAGTGTAGTTTTTAATTATTATTTTTTGCAGTCGACTAGTTACTATTAGTGCATAGTTTTCAATAAACGATCCCAAATTAAATATTTTTTTCAATTTTACATGCGTGACTTTTTTTAGATTAATTTTTTATTATAACATCCCTGTTCTATTTTTTTTTCTATTTTTACTTTCATTGTTTAAATGGTGATATTACATTTGTTTGTTTTATTATTATTTTGGCAATAAAGGTTGTATTTTTTGAAAATATTGTTTAGTTAAATTATAATTAATTAACATGGAAATACCTTATAAGTTTTATTAGATAATTTAAAATTAAAATATGTTTTACTAAAGTAGTAGTATGATTTGAACATTTTTAAGCTCTAAATGTTTAAAAACCTTTCTATAGCATGACAATTTGGAATTATATACTAAAAGAATATACATTTTGTATAAAACTTAAAACAAATAAATTTATTTTTCAAAAGCATACATATTTATCCAAATACAAAATAATCTTTTCAAAAATGTTGAAAACTGTGATTATTTATTTATGATTATAATTAAAATTACATTAAAATATAACACTAAAATAATTGTGAAATTATATGAAAATTAAAATAATCAAATTAAATTATTTGGTTAACCTGTCACTTGTATTTGATTAATCTATCGCTTGTACTTCGTTAACTTGCCTCTTGTATTTTGTTAACATGTCACTCATATTTCGTTAACTTATCACTTTATTTTTTTAACCTGTTACTGGTATTTCATTAACCATTTTAAATTTTTGCATCTAAATAATATATATACCTTATAAATTTGACTTATACAAGTTGATATGATTCAGAGTTCGAAGGTAAATGTAAGCGTTAAGCAATTCAGTTTTGCATTGATTATGTACCAACGGCTTACCAGACTTTTGTTATGTGTGTTCATGGATTGTTGCTCTACAGAAAGCGTATTATTGAATGCTTGTTGTATCAAGACGGTGTTCTTATCAAGTTGACAGAAAAATGACAACAAAGGCATCAAGTTACATTTAGAAAAATAAAAATGAAGAAAAGGGAGGTCGGAGAAGAGAAAAAATAAAGATCAAAAGAAGCATATTGTGAAAAATCTGATTAGAAGAATGTAATGGTATAGAAAATACCATGAGGAAAGACTTCCAAAAGCTAAAGAAGAGGATGTGTGGAAGATTGAGTCCCGGGGCGGCTGTCCCAGGAAATATCGGCTGAAACGAGACTCCAACTCAGGCTTGGACGAAATGTTCAAACATGCCCGAATTTTCACATCTAGGCCCCGTCCCCAGGCCTCGTCTCCACTGTAGCCGAATTAGGGAAAACACTGTCCACTGCTATAATTTTTGGTGAGAAACAGAACATCAACTAGTTCTATTATAAAATAACATACTCTTATTGCTTATCTATATGGAGTGCGGCTCATATGCTGCACAGAGAATGTGCAGGACTGCTGCAATAAACTAAATGCTTCGTTGAGAAATAAAAAAAAGACTACCTTTGACAGGCCAAAAAATACGATTTACTTTTAGGTCGTCTTCTTCCTCCTCGTCCCGATTCATGCTCTCACTTCCTCCTCCTCATTCCCGATTCATGCTCTCACTTCCTCCTCCTCATTCCCGATTCATGCTCTCACTTCCTCCTCACTCAAAATTTGTGAAACCACAGTCGATTCCTCATTCGATTCAACACTAATCTCACCTCGTTCTTCACCAATTCGTTGAATTAACAGGACCAGTTTGTGGTGTTTTGCTAATGCATTTTAAGTTGTATATGAAAGCCAACATGTAAATTTGAAAAGAAGAAATGTTTTCCGTCAATCTTAAATGCTGGTAAATGTTCTTGAAAATCGTTAACCTGTAACATGAAAATCGTTAACCTGTAACATGAAAAGCGTTAACTTGTCGCATGTAAATGGTTAACTTGTCGCATGTAAATGGTTAATCTGTCAATCATAAATGGTTAACCTATCGTATGTAAATGGTTAACCTGACACATATAAATGGTTAACCTGTCGCATGTAAATGGTTAACCTGTCAATCATAAATGGTTAACCTATCGCATGTAAATGGTTAACTTGTCGCATGTAAATGGTTAACCTGTCGCATGTAAATGGTTAACCTGTCGCATGTAAATGGTTACCTGTAAATCATAAATGGTTAACCTGTCACATGTAAATGGTTAACCTGTCACATGTAAATGATTAACCTGTCACATGTAAATGGTTAACCTGTCAATCGTAAATGGTTAACCTATTATTTGGAAAGTTAAAAAAGAATTGAGTAGTTTTTCATATTGATGATATGAAATCAGGACTAGTATTATGTAAACTTATGGCATATTTATTACCGTATGAATGGCATATAATTCTGAAACTAATAAATAACGATCATAATCCCTCAACCACAAACTCTAAAAACTTGTCGAGTCAGTGTCGACATTATAAAGAATAGAATGAACAAAAAGAGATTACCCTACACCACAAACCCACCTCAAAAACCACCCTAGGAAATCTTAAAACGTCGAAGGCATATTGCAAAGTCAGTTGGGATATTCTAAAGTATAGACTTAGTTAAAAAAAATATCCTACACCACAAACCTACCCCAAAATCCACCCTAGAAAATATTAAAATGTTGACGGCATTTTTAGGGTTTGTAGTGAAAGGATTAGGGTCTAACGACCCTAATCCTGAACCATAAACCCTAAAAACCTGTCGAGTCAGTGTCGACATTATAAAGAATCAAATGAACAAAAAAATATTACCCTACACCACAAACCCACCTCAAAAACCACCCTAGGAAAGCTAAAATACATCAAAGACATTATTAGGGTTTGTAGTGGAGGGCCACTACATTAAGGTCTAACGACCATAATACCTAAACCACTAACCCTAAAAAAACTGTCGAGTCAGTGGCGACATTATAAAGCACAAATGAATAAACAAAGATTACCCTACCCCACAAACCCTAAAAACACCCTAGGAAAACTAAAAAACGTCGAAGGCTTATTGCCTAGTAAGTTGCGGTATTATAAAGTATAGAATGAGTAAAAAAAGATTACTCTACCCCCTAAAACCACTATAGGAAAGCTAAAAAACATCGAAGACATTTTAAAGGTTTGTAATGGAGAGATAAGGGTCACCTAAACCTAAACCGCAAACCCTAAAATTCTATCGAGTTAGTGACAACATTACAAATATTGAACGAGTTAAAAAAGATTAGCCTACATCTCACACCCTAAAAACCACCATAGGAGAGCTAAATAATGTTGAAGGCTTATTTCCGAGTCATTTGCAACATTATAAATTATTGAACATGTTAAAAAAGAGTACCTTACACCACACCCTAAAACCACCATAGGAGAATAATTAAAAACGTCGAAGGGTTTTATTTTATTGATTTGAAATATGTCTGTTTATGTAATACTTTAGTATAATGCAACTCATTGTTTTATTAAAAAGTATATACTTAAATAATGTTTGGTCTATTTTTACACCTAATTTGTTTATTATTAAACCATATTATATTTTGTATCTTAAAGAGTAATTGTTTATTATTCAACACTTGATAATATATAAAATAATTTCTTATAAAATTTTTGTAACTATTAGTTTTGCTAAGTGTAAAATATCTTTTAGATATACAACAACAATGACATCCAAGTCTTATTTCAAAAATATTTGGATTAGGTTAACATGAATCAATATATAAAGTCGGACATAACCATATGCATAAAAGAGAGAGAATTACATTAGAAATGTAATAAAAATGTGATAGAGATGGGGAAGGAGTATGATAGATTATAGGTCTATTAAAATAAGATGGAAGTTTTTAAAATATGATTGTGTATATATCAATATTAAAAATTGTAAAAGAAAATTTGCCCCATAATAAAAGATAAATAAGAAATTAACATCTTACTTAAAGTAAATCTAACCAATTAAATTAGAAATATTTTATAACTTTTTAGTTATAATTTCAATTGTATAAGTTTATCTGTTTATTACATATTTAACATTACTTATAAAGTTTGTATATATATGTATGTGTATGTAAAACTATCAACTAAAATTATTAATTTATACTTGTGGAAATCAAATTGTTTGTTTAAATAAAGAAGTAATATTTTTGTTTTTATGAAAAATTGTTACATTTTATTTAAAAATAAAGCCACTCATCTATTTGAATTTTTTCTTTTGTCATCCTAAATTCCTAATCATAATTTCTAAATCTGTGAGCGAAATTAAAAATAGATAATAGAGGCAAACAAGCGAAAAAGATAAGATTAATAACTTCATAAATTACTTAATAATCTTGAAGAGATAACGTCATTGATGTACAGAACAAAATCGGATGCGAAAGAGCATGGTATGACCTACCTTTTGCTAGGTGCAGCACTCCTGCAACCACGTGCTTGCAGCACATGAGCCAAACCCGGCCTTGAGTCGCGCGGGTGGAAATTGTACTCAGCGCATTTCCTATTTCCGGCAGAATAGAAGCCCTCCGATTTTTGGCTTTCTCCGCGTTGTGACTGCGGTTATGTCTGATCCAAGTTGCTCAGACCAAGCACACGCAGATAGCGATATTCTCCATACAGATACCGAAGACAATGGCCATCCAAGTATCCTCGTCAAAAAGGAAGCTGTCGCCGGCGGGGATTTAAGCGGTGGTGGCAGTAGCTCTAAAGTCCACCTAGCTTCTCAGACCAATAGCCTTGGTGATGGTTCGAGGAGCGCTGAAGGTTTAGCTAGAGGAATTTCGACATTGATGACTGGCGTTATTAAGGATTTTGATATGAAAGCGGAGACTGCTAGCAACAGCCAGGACCAGCTCTCCCATGGCCTTGATCGACTCACCAAAGGTAATAGATTGTTCCGCTCTTTTGATTTTATATTAGTCGTGATTTTGATTCTGTGGAACTACTTGAAGGTAGATACCGTTGCAACACGGGTGAGGGTGACCCTGACCTCATTGCTAGTGCTGCTAATTGACCCATTAATACTAGACTAACAGATACGACCTTGCCTTTTCATCGCCTAGCCGGGGGGTGGGGGTGTTAAAACTTAATTTGCGATGATGCCCATTCGGATCAACACATTGTCCAATGGACAATGGCTATTAAAAGATTAAGGCTCTGGCATGCCGCATGGATAGATTTGTGATGCCAGCCAGTTGTGCTTAATTGTGCAGTGTGCACCCCTCTAAAGTTATTATCACTCCAATCCCACACCCAGATTTCAAAAGAAAAAAAGGAAAAAAAAAGGGAGAGACGATGGACAGAAATTGACTTCACTGGCGATTGATTGAGCTTTTAACCGGTCTGAATTTTCTAATTGATTTTTTCTAGACTCCAATTGGTCGACACTTGTTTGTTATGATAAATCATAGTAGTTAGGGTAGTTTAGGAAATTCTAGGGGTTTTTACCATTAGCTGCTGTAAAGAGGCAACTAGGAGATTTGGAAAGGATTTGGATATTGCCGTTAGTAGTTATTGTAAGTTTGAGTAGCATTTAGTATTAGTTTGAATAGGATGAATATTGCCATTAGTATCTACTGTAAGTTTGAATAGCTTTTATTATTAGTTTGAATAGGATTAGGATTTTACCGTCAGTATTTATTGTAAGTTTGAATAGAATTTATTATTAGTTTGAATAGGATTAGGATTTTGGCAAGTGTGTAAGTATAAGTAAGGGGAGGGGGTTGTAAGTATGATCATTGTGGAATTGAATATTTAGGCCTCTTTGAGGATTGTTTGGCAGAAAGATTACCTTAATCATTATCTTAATCATCTGAGCTATATCAGTTGGTACCAGAGCTTCGATCCACTCCCAATCGTGATGATGCTGTTGATGGAAGTCTCGCACAACAACAAGATGTTGAATGAAGAGAACATAATTCCTAAACTGTCAAATTTTGACGGTGTCGATCCAAAGGACTGGTTGCTTGTTGCTGACCGGTATTTCAACTTCTGCGAGATCGATGAAGCCGATAGATTTGAGGCAGCTGCTGAGTATATGGAGGGAGTAGCTTTTCTCTTCTTTGAATAGATCTGGACCTATTTTGGACACATTTCTTGGTCGTTCTTCCAGGGTGTTTTAATCGAAAGGTTCAAGGATTTTCAACGAGCAGATTCTTCGATGCCGGTGGATAGTTATTCGCATGCCTCGTTAGACGGGGAGATCGATCAATCGAAGCAGATGGAGGAGGAAATCGAAGTTCGGCAGGGAGAAATGACCAACAACGAAGAAAGGATTGTGTGTGGGATTGAAGAATCAAAATTTGAAGCACTGATGAAGGAATCGAAGACAGAGGATTCAAGAGGTCCAATTACATTGGACGAGGTGCTCATTAGGAGAGAGCAAGAAAAGAGGAAGGGGAGGAGACAAAAGCAAAGATGAGGAAGTGGAATTGGGCTTGGGATCTACAAACAGAGACAAGACCTCATCCTCTTAGAGTTCAAGAGATGGAAATAAGAATGAACAAATGAAACTCTATCGACTGAAGAGAAAGAGGAGAAGGCGGGTTAAGAAAAAGAAGGTGAGGAAGAATTACAACGCACCTGCGAATCGTCTTATCCCTTACTCAACCTCGGCGATCCCAATATTTAGGGTGTTGACAAAGAAGAGGAGAGAATCGGAGGATTCAATCACCGCTCAAGTAGTGATGATTAGGAGAACTTAGGGAATTGAAAAGAAGAGGAGACTGATGGCGAAGAGAAGGAGGAGAGAATATGAATTCGATCGACTGAGTAGAAGAAAGAAGAAACAAATTGGGAAGAGTGAGAGGAACAGAGTCAATTAACGTACATGATTATGAAGCAGCGCAAGAAGCTCGCTGCTATTGTTCTCACGGTACCAAGGTGGAATAGGAACTTGGGGAATTGATTTTTGAGATGAGGACCAAATTGGCCATGGGTGGAACCGTTCAGCTTTTCAGAAGGAATTTGTCGTGCTTTAAGAGATCACTGGTTTGCGCAAAGTGGTGGATTTGCCTGGCGTCCATTTAGGGAATATGTTGCAGAGCAGTTGGAGTTTGCTTATCAAAGAAGGGCTTGGCGTCGCAGGACATTTCAGCACTTCAGACTTTTTGCAGCTAGAGTCATGTTTCCTTTCTTTTTCATGTTTGAGGCGGAGAGTAATGATAAGTCATAGTAGTTAGGGTAGTTTAGGAAGTTCTAGGGTTTTTTTACCATTAGCTGCTGTAAAGAGGCAACTAGGAGATTTGGACAGGATTTGGATATTGCCGTTAGTAGTTATCATAAGTTTGAGTAGCATTTATTATTAGTTTGAATAGAATGAATATTGCCATTAGTATTTATTGTAAGTTTGAATAGCTTTTATGTTTGAATAGGATTAGGATTTTGCCATTAGTATTTATTGTAAGTTTGAATAGCTTTTATTATTAGTTTGAATAGGATTAGGATTTTGGTAAGTATGTAAGTATAAGTAGGGGGAGGGGGTTGTAAGTATGATCATCGTGGAATTGAATATTTAGGCCTCTTTGAGGATTGTTTGGCAAAATAATCTTTCTGAGTTCTATCAGTTATCTTATGGGTTTTGATCAGTATTGTTGGGTTATTCTGTCTTGCTTCGATTTTATAATTTTTATTTTTTTTCATATACCCCGTGTTTAGGCTTCAACGTGGAGGGTTAATCTTCCAAGTAAAATGGGAAGCTTTCCTTCTTTTTACTTTTTTTCTTTGTTGCTACTACATCTATCGTTGGATTGTTTTTACTCCATGTTAATGGATTTACATCCTGTTAGTTGGATTATCCAGAACTCTGTCAAGCTGTAGAGGTAAGCGGTTGATGGTAACAACAAGAAGTGGGAAAGAAACATTCATGGATTCCCTCGAGAAGGAGCAAGCGGTGCTGAGAGATAGGATGGATGGATTCGATGGGAAGATGGGCCTCTTGTCGGCAGCAGTCATTCAGATGCAGAAAGATCTGCAGACTCTGCTACGTCGTTCACCAAATGAGTTCGGTGAAGTCCAGCCTCTAGCGTCGCACCAGAGCCGTGGCGAAGGAATGGGGAGGGGTGGCCATCACGAGATAAAAGTCAGAAAACTGGAATTACCAGTCTTCTTAGGCGAAGATCCCCGCGAGGGGGTGATGTTACTCCTCAGCTTGTTAATAATGGTAGATTTGGTAAAGTGTACACACGTAGGGGGAGGGAGTAGTTAGTTACAGCTAACTAAAGTGATTAGCATTCTGTTAGTAACTAGCAGTAATGCAATATATGTTTAGTACTTGAAGGGGAGGATTGTAGGGATGAGATATTAAAGAGTTGAATAAGAATACCTTACTGAGGCTGTTGGAGGGAGATACTCCTCTAAACGTATCATAGACCCACCCGTCTTTTCACTCTTACATCTGACTCATGCATCTCAATTTGTTTGTCCCGGAGAGCTTCTGATATGTTAACGAGAAATACAATTTGTCAAATTATTGAAGAATTAATTTCTGTGCTGTTTGAATGCTGGTATTTGGGTTGGTTCTTTCTCATAAGTGTAGATTAGTCTTAAACAACTTTTAGATTGATTACTTCTTTTTTTTCATTTCATTCTACTTTGCAGAGCTTGACATACTGTTAGAAGATGCACCTATTCAATTCATTGTGCAGCAAGCAGCGAGGATATCTGGTGTGAGGAAACGAGTATCATCAATGAACTTGACCTTGACATCCATACAACGTCGTGTCGATCATATGAATCGTATGCTGCATTTGGGCACACATCGTGAGCTTGGTACATATCTTTATCTTTTCTCCTCTACGTTCAGAAGCTTTCCTTGGTGATCACATCTGAGAGTATAGTGCCGTACTTCCATTTTCTTGTTGCTTTTTGTTTCTTTCAACATCCCTCTAAAGGAGGCACTGTTAAGTCATCTTCTGCTAAGTCATCTTCATGCTTTCGTAATTGGGACTACATTGTGCTGAAGTAGGTCTGACAAACTTGACATACACGGTATGAAAATAATCAATTGTCCGTTTAGAAGGAAAATTATGAAGGATGATATATGAGGAGAAAAGATAGATTGTATTGCTAACGGATAACTGAAGCTTGTTCAAATCCCCATGGGCCAGGCGGTCACAAATCCCAATTATGCCCCAAGCAGTATAACTGCCCCCACAAACAGAATACTATTTAGGACTGCTCTAACTCCTTACCTTATAAGTGTAATTTAGACTAATTGTATTTATTCATTGTTGGAGCTAAAAGCAACATAAAAATGGACTTTCTGCTGCATACTTTAACTGGCTGTTGCTCTTATTTTTATTATATAATGGGAACCACTTTAAAGAGGCTTGGGATATGAGGATGGTCATCTCAATTAACTTATGTTGTCCATTTGGAAACAAACCAGGATCTTATCTGCCTGTGCTTGAATTGATCAAACTCTCTTTTGCTATCTATTATGACTTTCTGCACATGTCGCCTTGTTACTTTTGCATATGAATCTGGAATTGGAACCTTGGTAAGTTTATAAATATGGGGTTTTCTTACTCTACGGGTTGATAACTTAGATTTGAGTTGAGCATCCCTGTAAGTCTGTAACCTTGAATGAACAAGAATGTCACCTTTTCATTATCAAATATCTATATCTTTTTTTATATATATAATTATGGCATTAGCCTTATTATTTAACATCATCCTGTCTCGTTAAAAACCAGGCAAAACCTAGAGAGACCTAGAGAGAAAAATCCCAGTAAGGAAAAAGAGTACATTAATGATTCGGTCACTCTTACATCTTAACAGGAATTATTACAAAACATACATTTCCTTGTCCATACCCCTCACTACTGCAGTAAATCAATGAGGTTTACTACATTCAGTAAATAACTCAACTCTCATTGGAAGATCTATCCACCATCCCTTTGCCCATTCCCTTCTTGCTTGATTCTCCGTACAATTTCTTCCGGATTGTATTCTACCCCTTGGAAGAAATTCTAATTTTGAGCTCTCCACAGATTCTGTACTCCATAAAACAAGGTTGATAACCATATTTTTCTCAACTTCTTTCCTCTCATTCTTTGACCAGCGGCTAAGAATGTCTTCTGGCGATCCGCCATTGATATGCTCACTTCCCACCTAGTTATTATCCATGACCACACAGACTTCAGTAACCTGCAGCTGAATATCACATGGACCGATGACTCCTTTGTTTCGTAACAAAGAGGGCTGAAACTCGAGGCAACCGGAATGATTCCTTTCCAGAACAGCACATCTCTGGTACTTTAACCTCTTTGTAACAGAAAGCACATAGTCATATCTACTCTAGGCGCTGCTAAACCTTGCCACAACTTTTCAAACGCACCACTAGATTTACCGAGGTTCAAACACACTTGCAAGTGAGTTCTTCAGACACATCTTTAACTGTATACTTTCCTGCTTTTTCCCCCTTTCCATTATACAATGTTATGGCAGCATTGGTCTGGTTTGTGCTATTCTAGCAGCCCTGTCAGCTCACTCAGTAGATTTGGTTCTGGACCATGTAGCCTCCTCAAAAAACTAGATTCCGTCGCCAAACATACCCATCCCAGTGGCCCATTTCTGAAACAGCAGCTTCCTTTTGTGTGCTAGCCGTAAATAGCCTGCTAAACTGAATTCTAATGGTATCCCTTCAATCCATGGGTCCAACCAGAATAAGGTTGATTTTCCACCATCAATTCCCATCTTTAAGTTATTCTCCACTATATTCTTCATTGTCAGGTCATCCACAATTTCCTTGATTGTTTCAGATTGAAACTTCAGACCAGATTCCTTGCTCTTACTACTAAGAAGAAAAGGGGGTAAAAGAATGAGCTTAACTACCTGAACTAGCACTCTTTCGTTTCTGTTTTAGTTTCTGATGGAATATAGTAAATTTGTCAACTTTTTACTTGGACTTCGCTACCTGCTCCCAAGACTATCTGTTACGATATCCCACATCGCTTCCACGTGATGGAAGTGTGGAAGGGTTTATAATTGGGAGTCATTTGACTTATAACCATGGTTTTAGGTTTAGTTAGGGCTCCCTAACTTATGTTCCTAACAAACTGGTCTGACCTGCCGGATCAGGCTGTTAAGGAAAGGGGCTACTTGGATGTGGGGATGTGGGCCCGGGGGTTGCCACCCGTGAAGTGTGCACACTCATGTCTGTGTACACAAAGTCATAGGATTTTCATTTTGACTCTCGAATTGCACATGGAAATTGGTATGTAAATATGCAGTCCCTTTTCCAACCATTGTTACTGATGCTCTCCCTGAAGTGCTTTTAAAAGTTTTGATTATTTGCCTGTTACTTGTTAGTTCAAAAAGCAATCATTTTGATCTTGAGAATCCAAATGGTTCGAATCATCCGTTTCTTCCTTTGAATGATTTTAGGCCCTCTTTCTCCTGCTGGTGGCAAACAGATGAACTCAACTTTGTCTGGCTGACACTGGTTACACTCACCGAGGACTGATACTGAGCATTTAAACGTTAAAGCGGTAACGCATAACCTGATTTTAGCAGCAATGGATCTTTGTTTCGGTCGTCCTGAGTGATTGTTTGACAGTTTGAGGCTGCAGTGGCAGCAGCATGGATGGATGAGTGGCGCTCGGAATCATTGAAGTTTGGCCACTTACGATCCTTACTGTACAGTGAGGTGTGTCTGTCTTGAGCTGTAATTATGAGTTAGGTTGGTGCTTTGTTTGACTGTGTGTGTGCTCATATTGCTGATGGGTTCTTAGCATCTCGTGCGCAATATTTAACAAGTCTTTCGTAGACTATTAGATTGGTGAATTTAATACCTGGAGTTGCAGTGTTCTTATTCTCTCTTTTTTTGCGTGGCTTGATGCGAGATCAGAAACAGGGCGATCATAAACAGCTTTGATTGCTTGAATTATGGTTGGGTGATTTCACAAGAGGAAGCTGTGCTTATGGATGTAATAAAGTTTATGAGCAGTAGTGATAACCCTAATGCATTGTTGGATGTTAGGGGTGAGCAAACGGGGCGGTTATTATCGGAAATAACCGTTCTATTTTACGGAATTGATTACCGTATTTTTTTACCGTTTTACAAAAGTTCGGTTAAAACGGTTATCCGTAATAAAGTACTGTTCGGTTAACAGATATTGAAATTCAAACTGTGGTTATCCGTAATAACTGAGTTTTTATAAAAATATTTTTATAAATTTTATTTTTTCGACCCAATAAATACATTAATTATATTTTCATAAATATTTTCAAAAAGTTTGATTTATTCGGTTATTTTAAAAAGCTCGGTTATTTTTGTTATTTTAGGAAGTTTGGTTATTTCAGGAACTTTGGTTACGGTTAACGGTTATTAGTGTAACATAAAAAATGGTTATCGGATAAAGCGGATATTAGTATTAAATTCAATTAGTTCGGTTATAACCAAAATAATCGAACACCGTATTTTAATTTAAACTTCGGTTAACGGATATCTCTTTTAACCGTTTGGACATCCCTAGTTGGAAGTGCTAATAGTTATTTCACAACAGCCTGTAGATTGTGCAGCTAGCATGTGTGATAGTTGATACGGTAGAGATGAGTTGACAGTCCAGTCAGCTGCTGACTAGATTGTTTTTTATTATACTAAATTTAATTGGTTATAATTTTTAAAATATAAGTCCAAAATGTAAAAAAATTATATAATTGTTCATTTAAATTCAAGTTCTTCAAAACAAGACCAGTCATGGATATGTTTTGAGATTTCCCTACACTTAAGGTGTGTGGTGCAGGGAAATCTTAGTGTAGAGTAATCTTAAAAAAAATCGTTTTTGAGGCCGAATCAGCTACTGGGCCTGTAGCTTGTAGTCTGTCATCAGTTGCTTGTGACTACATTTAGTACTTTTGGGACTACAAATAATAACTTTCTTAAAGTATTGTTATTAGTTATCGGGTAGCTATCATTTTTCATACATATATAACTAACATTGTCCTATAAAAATGGTAACATTTTTCTCAATGTATGACTAATATTAATGCCTTTACTTAAAGGTTGTCTGCGATGTACTGCAAGTAGACAATATTTTTCTCAATGTATGAATGTCTGCGGTGTACTGCATGTGGACAACAGTCAGCAGGTGGAGAACAAGGAATCCTGAAGGAGGAAGTCGGCAAAATTATACGATGACTGACGACTGAACTCTTATAATCCAGAAAAATTTATCAAAGCTTAAGGCTATGTATGTCTTATAGTTGTTTTGGTCTGACTGTTTTATATGTGACAAGTATACTATTGGAGGAGAACACGAAACCCACGCGGGGATGACTCCTTTATGTTACATTTATGTCATCAAATATGTCAATACCGAACAGAAACTAAAATAGTTATCCATACAAAACTTCTTAGCTTCACGCCTTCACCTATTTATGCAAATAGACAAACGAAATAGTATACCATTTCAAGGGGCAGAAAAAATGGGCACAGCAGATTAGTAACTACTTTCCAACATATAGTTGTCAAAATTCTACAGCATTACCATGGCAGAAAGAGCTCAATTACATCAAACAGAATTGAAGTATAGACAAGGTAAGTTGCCTGTCTTACCAGGACGATAAAACTTGATCTTAACAAATATAGAAGAGAGCAACAAATACGAACCCACATGAATCTGAAAGCGGAATAACAAGTGGACTGAGATAGAAAACAATGATGCTCAAGGATGCTGAATCAATGACCAGATAAACAGCCATTTTAGCTCTAACTTTCCACAGATAGAGGAATAAATGCAATCAAAGAGCTCAAACAAACCAGACAAAAACGCTTTTGACAACACCAATGAAAATGCGAGACATAAGCTAGTTACAACTTCAACTTGTAACAAAACTGAGATAATTACAAAATTAGGACTTCTAGTCACGGCTATCTTGGTCTATACATGGTATCATAATAACAAAACCCAGTTACGCATATCATGAGATACCAGCTTTTCACAACTTGAGAGAATAATCAAGGACGGACTCAATTCTCATCCATACTCAAGTAACATCCATGCTTCAAGCAGAAGTTCTTCTCGTCCTCGGTGAGGTTGGTTCCAAGAGGTACATTGATTTTCCTTAAAGATGGCCTTGAGAATACCATCCAATGTACAAGATCTGGACTCATATTTCGACAACGATTCAGATTTATCTCCTTCAGCTTGACACATTTGTCCACCACTTCTTTCACTCCCCTATTTGTTACACCAATGCAACTCCTCACATCCATGAACTTGAGCTCCGGGAAAAATCTAGCCACTGAAATGAGGGATTCATCATCTAAGGGAGTGCCTCGAGCTTCAAAGCATTCCAACTTCACATGAGGTTGCATGGAGAAAGCAAGACCCCTCACAGACGAGCACCCACTAATCTGGATATGCCTCAAACCTCTCATATTGCTCATGATGACTCCAATCCCTTTCCTAGTGACTGCCACACAATTGGTCATGTCCAGCACTTCAACATTTGGGCAGCTCAGAGACATTATCTCAAGGAAATTATTGCTCAGATGCTTATTTGAACTCAGATTCAGAACTTTTACTCGGGGATTGAAGGTATTGGTCACAGCAAAATCATCATACAAACCCAAATGTGTCTTTTCCATCTCAAGACACTCAAGTTTAGGGCAATGCTTCAGCAGCGTCAGAAATGTAGAATTTGAGAGCTTTTCACAGTAGCTGAGCTTCACAGTCTTGACATTACCAAGAAACTTTACAAGGTTTATCATTTGTTTGTCAGTGAGAAAATAAACCCCTTCCAATGCTAGGTATTCAAGATTTTGATAGAACTTTACAAGGGCCATCAAACTGGGAAAACTAAAACCCTGACAGTGATACAGAGTAAACTTTTTCAAAGGAAGTCTAGCTTTCACAATGTAATAAAACAACCCGTCAGAAACAGTCATATACGAAAAATCTATTTCACCCAAACTAGTAGCACAGGAGAGAGGGGCATAAATCTCGCTTGCCACTAAATCCATCCCACGCAGAACAATCGACTTCAGATTTCTGGATCCTTGCAGGACGAGGTTGATTGCATCTTGGGTTATGAAATTGCAATCCTTCACCACAATCTCTTCCAAATTGGTACAGTTTTCACATATAGAGACTACCGATTTATCAGAGATCATGAAGTTACCGTGCAGGTCGATCTTCCTCAGGCCACGGAGCTTGGAGGCCAACACGGCTATCCCTTCGTCTGTGATGGCAGTAGCCCCGTCCTCACACTTGGGTTCACTAAGATCAAGCACCTCCAGATTAGGAAACGAATCTGCAATCGCCTCCAAATCCTCATCACCAAGTGAGTAGAGCGACTTGAGAATCAACGACCGAACACTCAGGCGAGTTGAGAGAGGCAAACCCTCTATGCCTTCTACGGGGAGGCTCTCGTCGTTAGAGAGGTTCAGTGTTTCGAGTGGCAGCTGAAACGGTGCAAATTGGAGCAGGATGGAACTGGAATCACTGGAGCAGTCAGATAGAGAGACATGATAGAGGTTCGGAAAGCGGTGGAGGAGATTCGGAAGGAAAGGGACTGTAGGATCGTAGATCTTAAGGGTTCGCTTCTGACGATTGGTTATGGAGAAGAAGCTTTTGGAGACTAGAGATACGGTTCCGAGGTGGCGATCGTCCTTGAGATATGAGATAATCTGTTCCCATATTTCCTCAGGAATATCGGAGATTGTTTCTCGCATTCTTTGCTGCGGTTTTATTTTTTTTCCGGATATTGCATATGTTCGAGAAAAAGACGGGTGGTGGAACAGTTGATATAGCTAGAGAGCAGGAGAGGTCACGGAACCTCCATCGACGAGCGTCATGAAAAGGATACAGTGGTAAAGCTACCTCTGGGAGTGGCGGAGGTGCGGATCCTGGGAAACAGGCGACATGGATACTCGAATGATTAAAATCAACTTTAAACAGAGACATCATTTCCATTTAGTGCTCTGTTTGTAGAAGAAAACTTCTTATTTCATTAGCTTTAGCACATTAATCTATTTTTTCAAAAAGTATGGATACATGTCATGTTTTGATTAGATATTTCTATACCCATACCCCACAAAAAGTTGACTATAGTACACATGGCAAACCATTATTAGTTAACTACACACAACTTTAACAAAAAGCTTGTATTTGAAGCTTTATCCCAAATATTAAGCTCACCATAAAACAACCCGTGTGATTTGAATCAAAGTAATCATGGTGGCCCAGATTTTTTTATAAGCAGCTGAATTTTGAACGATTGCAAATCTCTTTTTAAGTAAATACCAAGTATATGGATATTTTAGTTAATAGGTGTTTAAATGTTATTTTGATATTTAACCTCGAGTAAATTCTACTATTTGAATTAAGGTGTTTATTTAAACAAGACCTTATATAAGTAGTGCGAAGATACAGTTTTACAGAAATGTCTTTTCATATCTACATATATATATCAATTGATGTGGTATTTAAAAAGATGCCTTCCTTGTCATATCTATAATCAATTTCTCTCACTAAATTTATACTATCTCGGTCCCACTTTGATCTTCCTATTTATTTTTTGGCACGTTTTTTCACTTCAATATTAAACATATAAGATAAAATAATTTTATAAAACAAAGTTCTACAACATATAATTTTTCACATAAGAATTCTATTACAAAATCAGATTTGTAAAATTATGTTATCTAACATATTAAATATTTAAATCAAACGACAAAAAGTGAAAGTCAATTTGGGACGGAGGAGTAATTGTCTAAGCCGATGGTCAATGCATTTAGTTTGTGACTGACATTCAGTCGCATCTTCAACTCAATATGGGAGATCATAATTTGAGAAAGAAGATAGAGATTATTCAAACAACAAATACCTTCACTTTTAAATACAGTAAAAAATTCCTTCATATTTAATGCATATGCATTGGAACTATGTTATGACACAGACCCCAAACGATTCTAATACAATCAGTCACCAGATTACAAACTAATTATACCTTATTATGTACCCCAACCTCCTAATAATGTTTTCGTTTATTCTATTATCGAAGAGAGCGAGGAGAATAGGAAAGTTATCTTGACTTTATTACTCAGAGAGAGTTTTAATATTGACTGTAGTAGTCATATACAACCGGCTACTTATATATATACACATGCGTATATATATGTATATATCCTACTAGCTATCTGCTACTGAATGTAACGAGTGTACATAATATATACAGAAGGTATGAATACTATATAGTATTATGTAACTCCAATACTCCCCCTCAAGGTGAAGGGCAGTTCTTGAGACTGTTCGAAGCTTGCAGACAGATTCAGAAGGTTATTCTTCACTCCCCCTGACAGATGTGGTGTCTTGTAAACTGGTTCTGTTGAGGAAGTTCTGATAATCTTTGGCAGTAACTTGTTTTGTCAGAACGTCAGCCAATTGTTGATCTCCCTGAATGTGCTGCAACGTGATCAGACCATCTTGGATCTTCTCGCGAACTAGATGACAGTCTAGTTCGATGTGCTTCGTTCGTTCGTGGAACACCGGGTTTCTGGCTATGTATATGGCGGCTCTGTTGTCACAGTTTACTCTAATTGGGTTGATTCCTTCGACTCCTATCTCGTGCAGAAGGCGCGTGAGCCATGTTAGTTCTGTGGTCACCCTCCGGATGGACCGATATTCTGATTCTGCAGTGGACATTGCAACAGTATGTTGCTTCTTTGACTTCCAGCTGATTGCAGTCCCTCCAAGCAGGATGATATATCCACTGACCGATCGCCTAGTTAGTGGGCAGCTTGCCCAATCTGCATCACAAAAGGCAGTTAGTTCAAGATTGGGCTTGTTGTTGAAAAATATACCTTGCTGTATAGTTCCTTTGACGTAGCAGAGAAGATGCTGAGCAGCCCGAAGATGTTCTTCTGTTGGTTGTTTCAGGAATTGGCTTAGATAGTGGACGGGGTAGGTGATATCCGGCCTTGTATTTGTTAGGAAATTCAATCTCCCAATCAGCCGCCTGTAGTATGTGCTGTCTTCTAGGTATTCTTCTGCATTGTTTCTGGTTTTTGTACCTGTAGGCAAGGGAACTACAGCAGCTCTTGAATTAGTAGGTAAGTAATCATCAATCAATTCTTGAGCATATTTAGATTGGTTGAGTATAACTCCCTGTTTGACATAGAAGAATTCCATGCCTAGAAAGTAACTTAATCTGCCCAAATCCTTGATGCGAAACTGACTGTGGAGGGCACTTTTTATGTTTTTGATTTCTGTAACATCATTGCCTGTGGCAATGATGTCATCAACATAAACTCCCAAGAAGGTTCTAAAAATCCCATTGTATTTGATGAACAAGGAATAATCATTTTTTGATTGGACATAACCTTGTACATGAAGAAAAGTGGACAGTTTGTCATACCATTGCCGTGAGGACTGTTTCAGCCCATAGATGGACTTCTTTAACTTGCATACCTTTCCTCTGTGTATTTCCTTAAGGCCATCGGGAACTTCCATGTAGACTTCCTCTTGGAGGTCTCCATGCAAAAAAGCGTTGTTTATGTCGAGTTGGTTGATTTCCCATCCTTTTTTGACTGCTACAGCAATGAGAGAGCGGATGGTAGTGGTCTTGACTACGGGAGAAAATGTTTCCCAATAGTCTTCCCCGTATCTTTGGGTATATCCTTTCGCCACAAGCCTTGCCTTGTACCGCTCTAGGGTTCCATCAGATTTTAGCTTGAGTTTGTAAACCCATTTACTCCCCACTACATGTTTTCCTTGGGGTAGGTTGACGATGTCCCAAGTGTTGTTGTCTTGAAGGGCCTTGAGTTCTTGTTTCATTGCCTCTAGCCAGTTCTGATTTGTAGCAGCAGTTCTGTATGTTTTGGGCTCTTTCAAGGTTTGCAGTTGTTTGTAAACTGAAAATGACTGAGACTGCAAGGCTTTGACAGAAAGAATATTAGTAGGTTTCAAGTCAATCAGACTAACATTTAGGCAGTTACCTTGGTGTCTTTCCTTATGAAGTCTGTCATTCAGAACTTGAGTAAATGTGTCTTCTGTCAGAGCTTCTCCAAGAAAGTAGTCTCCTAGGTAGCTGGGAAGTTGAGTTTCCCTTTGAGACCTTCGCAAGGGAACGATTTCAGGTTCAGAAGAAGTTTGAGTGTCTGGTGCAGGGGATTGGTGTTCTTCCGGTGCAGGGGTTTGATGTCTTTGTGCAGGAGATTCTGGTGCAGAGGGCTGATGTCTTTCTGTTTCTACATCAGAGTCATACCAGACATCTGTACTAACATCAGAAGCATGTTTCATCCTTCTGCTGATTGTAGTCGATGTGTTATCAAGATTCCTTCCTGCATTGTTAGTATGAAGAGGAAATTCTTCCTCATAAAAAGTTAAATCCCTACTGATTATGACAGATTTGTCTTGTAGATCCAAGACTTTACTACCCTTTTTATTGTCAGCCACTCCTAAGTAAATACAAGCACTGCCTCTGGGTTCAAACTTCCCTTTATTTTTTCTAGGATCAGTTCTGTAACAAAGGCAACCAAAAGGTTTCAAGGTAGTGTAATCAGGTTGTGTTTGATAGAGTCTTTCATAAGGAGTTTGCCCATCTATGACTCTAGATGGTAATCTATTTATTATGTAAGCGGCATGACGAATGCATTCTCCCCAGTGGATTAAATCAACATTGGACTGAAAGTAGAGAGCACGGGCAGTTTCAAGTAAATGCTTATGTTTTCTTTCCACAACACCGTTTTGTTGTGGTGAGTGGGCACAGGTTGTTTGGTGTAATATTCCTCGTTCTCTGAAAAATTTAGCACCTATATTACTACTGCCCAGCTCGAGCGCATTGTCAGTCCTAACAATTTTAATCTTTGTTTCGAACTGACGTTCAATTAAAGTAATGAAACAAGTAAGAAAATAGAAAGCATCAGACTTATGTGTAAGAAGATGAATCCAAGTGCATCTGCTGAAATCATCAACCAAGGTTAGAAAATACCTTTTCCCATCATAAGTAGGGACCTTGAAGGGTCCCCACACATCAGCATGAATTAAATCAAAACACTTCTCAGTTTTTATAGCAGAATCATAAAAGGGTTTTCGAATGGCTCTAGCTTTATGACAAACATCGCAGGCAATGTTCCTTTGAGTGCTATCATTCTTTATTAAACCAAGCAACACCAATTTGGTGTAAGGTACATGGCCTAATCTAGTGTGCCATAGGCTAGCATTTCTATTCGAAGCAGCAGAAACATTACAAGGAACATGAACAGCTTCATTACGTTTGTTGCAGGAAATATGAACAGATTCATTTACAGTAATGAAATCCAAACTATTTTCATGGAGAAAGTACAATCCCTTAATGGCTTTGCCTATCACCCATGTTGTATTACTGTCATGGTCCTGCAAAGAACAAACTGAATCATGAAAGGCAACAGGAAATCTGATTTGCTTAACAAGTTTATTTACTGATATCAGATTGAAACTAAAACTTTCCACCAGCAAGACATCAAGCAAGATAAAGTTTCTTCCCAGTTTGACCTTCCCATATTGATTCACATTCTGAACATGTCCGTCTGGCATGGTTATCTCACGCGTTTCTTTCAAAGTTTTAAGATCAGTAAACAGATTTCTATTACCACACATATGCTCAGAAGCTCCTGAGTCAATAATCCAAGTGAGGTTATCTGCTATATCAGTTTTGCTACTCAAGCAGACAGAACAGTAAGAATTAGGGTTTTGTATACCTGCGAAGTCACAAGTTTTACCTGCGGAATCGACAGCCTGGCTTCTTTGCAAGAGATTACGAAGTTGGCTCAATTCTTGCAGGGTCAGATTAGCACTACTTGATTGAGCTTTATCAATTGGGCTTTTCCCTTCAATCTTCTCCTCCAGTTGGACATTTCCAGCGACGGTTTTGGTTTTCTTTACCCACCAGTCTGGGTAGCCGACAACTTCAAAGCAGGAATCCTTCGTATGGCCTTTCTTCTGGCATTTAGAGCATTGCAAACTCATTTTGAAGGCCTTGGAATTTTGTTTCTTGTCATATTGTCCAGTGCCCAGCTTGCTTCTGCCGGCGAGGAGTGCGACGGTCTCTGGTTCTTGCCCATTGCTTCTGGAATTTATGTTTCTCCGTCTTTCTTCTTGAATCACAATCGCGTAGGCTTCATCGACAGTAGGCAGCGGCGATTTCAGGAGAATGTTCGAAACACATTAGAATAGGTCTCGTTTATCCCCATAAGAAAGCATCAACCTTTCTTTCTCGTCTTGCTTCTGATATTCCTTCTTTGCGCTGCAGGAACAGCTAGGTTTTTGCTCCATCGCTTCGAGTTCATCCCACAATTTCCGCATCTTAGTATAGAATTCGGAAATTGATTCGCCGTTCTGCTCCAATCTCCCCAATTCTTTCCTGAGCGAGAAGATTTGCGCCATATTAACTTGCTCATACCTTGAGCAAAGGTTGTCCCACGCATCAGCCGCAGAGGTGTAGTAAACGATAGTTTCTCCTATCTTCTTGTCCAAGCACTGCGTCAACCAAGCTAGTATCATGTTGTTGCAATCCCAGGCTAGGTATTTGGAATCGTCTTTGTTCGGCGCGGTGATGGTTCGATCCAGAAAGCCAAATTTGTTCTTGGCTTTAAGCGCTACCATCATTTTCTTTTTCCAAACCGAAAATCCTTCTCCGCCTGAGTACATGTAACCAAGAATCATTCCAGGTTGTTCGCCGGGATGAAGATAGAAAGGATCGTTGTAGTCGACTCCGCCGGTATTCTTTTCTTCCCCCATAGTTTCTTCTTGAATCGACTTCGACATGTAAATTTCTTAACCTGCTCTGATACCATATCGAAGAGAGCGAGGAGAATAGGAAAGTTATCTTGACTTTATTACTCAGAGAGAGTTTTAATATTGGCTGTAGTAGTCATATACAACCGGCTACTTATATATATACACATGCGTATATATATGTATATATCCTACTAGCTATCTGCTACTGAATGTAACGAGTGTACATAATATATACAGAAGGTATGAATACTATATAGTATTATGTAACTCCAATAATTATCTACAAATGAAACTTGCTTCACCTAAATTTTAGATCAGTTAAATAGACTTGGCAAACGAGTTACCAAAACAAATTTGTTCCTCACCCTCATATACCATAAATGACATTTCTAGCATTGCGTTGCGTATATACATCAAGGATATTTTCCTACCTAACTTCAAATCCTCGATACAATGCACAAGGCTAGTAAAATTTCAACCACTTCATAGATACCGACTTGATCACATCAGAGGAAAACTGGCATTAGAATTAGATGTTCATGATCCTTTTATTGGTCATAGTGTCCGCAACATAGGTTATAACATATTAGACGTGCGATGGCATAGGCCGTCCGCGTAGAATTTCGGTGCGGCTGTATGAATTGGCACCCAGTCAGCAGTCTAGTCAGTTGCTGACTGGGTACTTTTTATTATATTAATTTTAAATTATTGTATCTTTTAAAATATAAGTCCAAAATGTAAAAAAATTATATCATTGGTCATCTAAATTCAAGCTCTTCAAAACAAGACCAAACATGGATATGTTTTGAGAACTTTAAAATTTTATATTAATTACATGTATATATCCATATATCAACGAGACTTATGATTCATAACATCATTTTAGTGTATCATAATATCACTTTTAATGAATCATAATATCAAAATTAATAAATCATATCTTCATTTTAGTGTATCATCACAAATATATAAGAATAAAAAAAATTACACAATAATACAACACAAAATAATATTTGATATGTTTGAAAAATATGTAATTCGTCATATAAGATTTAAAAATACACCATATAACAATAACAATACACTGCAAAACAATAATAATTTTTATTGGTTCCGAAGTTTGTTATCTAATTCACCACTTATTAGTTATTGAATCATAATATCAATTTTAATGAATCATAATATCAAAATTAATGAATCATATCTTCATTTTAGTGTAACATCGTAAACATATAAAAATAAAAATATAAAACAATATGAAATACCCCAAACCTTAATATGTTAATTAATTATGTAATTATGATTTTCTAAGGCTAATTAAGTCCTTAAGATCATTGGTGAAGAAATAAAAACCAAAAAGAAAAAGAAAATGCGTAAAAGTCACAAAATGTGAAAACGCGTATTTAATTATTTTAGGAGGTATATAACCTTCACTAAGGTTATAAATATATTTTTATACACTAATTACACACTAAGAACATGTGGAAAAAAATTCCCGAAGAAAACGGATCCAAATAATTCGTTAAAACGCTAACGGAGTCTTAAAGCGCGTTTTTCGAGGAAACCTGAAAACGTGACTTTAAACGGTCAAATGACCCCGTAAAAATTATAGTTGACCATATAACTATAAATGAACATTAATGGGAGCCTAACAACCATTAAAATTAAAGAAACGAGAAAAATCCGGAAAACGGGCCCGGATTAGTGAATAGTGTAAAACCGGGAACTTATGGGGTGTGAATCGTAATAAGAGTAAAATACTCTCTACTTTTGCAAAAATAAAATCAGATTCCCTCATTTATTTGAGCCTCACACGTTTTCCCCCCTCTCTTATACATATATACTACTTTATACAAAAGTACAAAAGTGATAAGTAAGGGAATAGTACATATACCTTTAATCTTCTCTTTCCTCCTTTCTCAGCACACTCACGATTCCTCTTCTTCATCACAGCACCACCTCTGTTTCTTTCTTCTTCAATGGCGATTCCCAAGCCCTCCAAACAGCCCCATCTTCTTCTTCCATTTTCTACCACTAAACAAGCTCCAAATCGAAAAATAAATACACCATAATACTCCCCTCACCTTGGAGATTAAATTCCACCCTTCAAAACCTCCAAATTATGATTTCGAATTCCATGGGTGTAGCTCATTCTTGAAGGACATTGTTGAGCTAAAACACTCCTCATTGTTCTAAGGTAAGAAAGGAACAAGAAAAATCATGTTTTCCTCCATTTCTTGAAACCGATTTTCTAAGATTTTGAACCCTTATGTTCCTCTCTTTCCTAGCTTGTTTGCCTTCAAAGAGTGCTGGAGAATCATTGTTTTTGAGTGCCTAATACTCCCTTGGGAAGTTGCAAGGTAATGCTCTAAATTCCAATACCTAGAAGCCTCCTTGTTCAAGTGTTGTTCAAGAACTTTATTAGTTCTTAATGCTAATTAGTACTCCATTGGGCTTGGTCATTATATTAGCAATACAAACTCATTAAAACTGGTTGTGGAACAAGAGTGAAGGAGGAGGAGGGAAAGTTTTGAAAGAAAATCCAAGGTAAATAACTCACCTTAAGCTTATGTAGTGTTTTAAAGGAAATTTTGTTGTTTTGGTGCAATTATAAATGTTGAGTGTAGTGCAGGTGTTGCTATTATTATGAGGAAATTCAGTGTTTAAATTTAATGTTGTTTAAGGGCCTAAGAGCCAAGCTTTTAAAGTTATGTACATTGAGGTGATCATTGTTAAAATGATGGAATTGATGTGTGGGATAGTGCCTTGAATGAGTTGATGGTTGGAGTGCTTTGGTGAGCTAAGTAATGTGTGGGAACATGTTAAAATTAAGGGGAGGTTATGGCAAAATTTTGGTAGGAAATGAGTGTTTTGATGATGGCTTGGAAAATGGGAGGACTTAGGTGTTTGTAGTGTTGAGTAGAGTGGTTAAATAGCCTTATAATGGTACATGGAGAATGGATTGTGAGTGTATAAAATCTGTAGCAAATGAGTGTTGTAAAGCATTGGGATTTCAAGAAAAGAGTTAGTGCTTGTAATCTTGGAAATGAAGTTGGACTTGGGTTCTAGAAGTGCAAAGGTCTAGGGATGAGTTGGAATGGTCATGAGGTGGTTTGGTAAGTTTGGTAGGAGGTAGACACTAGCAAGAAGAAGCTAGAAATGCACAAGTGTGCATAATGTGGAAGAGGGAATGAAATTTTTGAAAATTGAGCAAGAATTGGGGTAAGGATTTAACCAATGATTTGGAGAGGTTTAATGCATGTTTTAAGGTGTTTAAACATGTAGGAAACATGTGGAAATATTGTGGAATAAGTGGAAAAAATTGGGGTGAATTTGGAGTTCAGAATGTGTAGAAAAACGGTTTTTAAAATGGGGTTTGTTCTGGACCGCCCCTAGGGAACCGCCCCTGTGGGGAGGTCCAGTGCAGAGAAGTGAAGAAAACAAAAAAAACGGGTAGCTTCTGTTGTGGACCGCCCCTGGGACCGCCCCAGAGGGGCGGTCCAGACCAAGATGAAGAAAAAAATTTTTTAAGGCTCCTAATGATGGGGGATTGAATGGTAATGGTTTTAGATGATGTTTAGGCCTTGTTTGGTGACATGTAAAGGCCTTAAAGTGGGAAAACAAGTGTTAGGTTTGGTGTGAGAGTTGTGAACTTAAGATCACAAGAGTAAAACTAAGTGTAATGGGATGACGGGGTTAACTATGGCGCAATAGACGTTAAACAACATTTACCCCAATGTTAATGAAATAATTGTATTGTTACCAGTTGTTCAAGGATTGTTCGAGGAACATAGGAGGACACAATAGAGTGGACCTTGGTGACAGGTATGGTTTTCTTGCAACCTGTGTCCTACCGGGTTACACCGGCTTGTATGTCAACTTGTTTTTCTGTGTGTTTGCCACCTTGCAAGATAAATCATGAAATGAGTTTAGTAATTCATTAATGTGGCGTAAATAATTCCGATACCGTTTAACCTTAATTATGTGTTAAACCGTAGCTAACCGTCTCTAGGATCACATAAGAGATCGGTATTCGGATTAAACGTCCCAACCTACGGGAACGTTCTAACTATGGCTATCCGTGCGTTAGTGTATGTTGCGGTTGTGTGTGATGTGTGTGACTTCGTTTAGTATGTTGTCATTTAATGAATGTTGTTGTCCATGTTGTCGAATGGGATGTTACCACCTCCCTTGTGTGTGATTAACCAAACTTGTAACACCAAATGGTGCAGGTATGTGATAAGTTCCATAAAGGAACTTCTAACTAATATGTATATATTATGGGGGGGTGAGGAATCCGGTCGTTCCGGTCGCGCGTGTTGTTTGGGAGTTGATGTATATATGCGAATTAACTCCCACTCTGTTATGTTATGGTTGTTTTCCTTCTTGGATTACAACCACCCTCAAGCTTAACCAAGGCTATTTATCCGACTCACGCCGGACTAGGGGGATATGTGTATAATGTGTACGGTTCTATATTAAGACCGGGATAGCTTAACCAAAGCTATTATCTGACTCACGTCAGACTAGGGGAATATGTGTATAATGTGTACGGATCTATACTAAGACCGACCCATCTAAGTAAAGTAAATATGTACGGTGTGCGGACTTATATTTAGTCCGACACACCTTAAGTAAAGTGTACGTTCTCTAAGAAGAACGATGGGGTGTTGTGTACGTGTTGTTACGGGATATGTGCGGTGATGTTGTGTAAGTTGATAACCAAAATCAACCCAAATTCAGTGAAAGAAATAGTTGTAGCCCAATCTATTCGGTGGTGTTGCTTAGTAAATTAAGTTCCCGTTAGGTAGAGCCCTCAAGGGACAAGGAATACAATGAGGTGATCTAACCAATATGATATGTGAATGTTATGTTGTATCCTTTTTATGGGATGTGTGTGCTTATAAGTATGTTATGTGTTTATAGTTTTCTTGCGTGCTTAAAATAAAATAACCTGCATGCTCACTCGACAATTAGTTGTGCGTGGCTCGGTAGCATGCGGGCTGCAGGATTACCATACCAGCAAAGGTGCTGACCCCCTTTGGGGGCCCCCATTACTTTTTAGGTACAATGAAGCTGGTAGCCGTTCGAGAGTAGGACGGGGTAAGTGTTTATGTATGGGTGGTTATTTAGTTTAGCGTGATGTCGATGATGGAATGTATTAGACTCGGTACAGTTTGGATTGTAGATGTATTTGTATTCAGTTTATAATGGAGTTGTAAATGTAAAGTGTAATGCTCGGTAATCTTGTCCATCAGACCGGTACGTTGTGTATGTAGTAGCCTTGTTAGCCACGTGGGTGGCTAACGGCGTGTGACACCCATTGATTTAGTCAGTGTTTATGATGTAAGTTCCGCTGCGGTTAATGATTGATCAGAGTGTGGTGTTATTAGTTGGGGTGTTACACAATATTTGGTATGTATGAAAATTACATGATTCACCATATAAGGTTTAAAATACACCATACAACAATAATAATACACTACCAAATAATAATGATTTTTATCAGGTCCGGTATTTGTGTTCTAATTCACTACTTATTAATTAATGAATGATGATATCAATTTTAATGAATCATAATATCAAAATTAATGTGTCATATTATCATTTTAGTGTATCATCATACACATGTAAAAATAATTTTTTTAAAGTTGTCAAAGCATATCCATGACTGGTCTTGTTTTGAAGAGCTTGAATTTAGGTGAACAATGATATAATTTTTTTTTCATTTTGGACTTATATATTAAAAGTTATTACTATTTTAAGTTAATATAGTAAAAAGTCAACACAATCAGGAAAAATAATCCAGTCAGCAGCTGACTAGGCTTCCAAATGGATAGACCGTACAAAGCACGATGCGACCAACCCGTTTCGTCGAGTTTACGATAACATATACCCATCTTTAGTAGAAGTTTGTTCTTTGTAGATAATCTCTGCCACTACCTGAGCCACCACATAAAATATATGTTCCTTATCATTTAATCAAATCTCTTATCAGCCTTATCATAACAAAAGTGATTATATGCTCAATTCATATCAAACCTCCCACAACTTTATGTAATTCCATTGTATGATCTTGCACATTATTATAGTAAACTATCTCACTTTATGTACTATGCACTACCACCAAGCATTACAAGAACTCATATATTAATTACCCAACTGGTTATACAGTAAAAAAAACTTAGTTACACTTAGTATATAGGAAGCACATTGAACCATCACCTAGGGAGATGGCCTTATTACCACCACTATAAGTGATTCCCATAGTAAACCTGCAAAAATCCCGTGTAAAGTGGTGGGATGCAATCATATCAGGTAGCCAAACTGAAGAAGAAACAATAGTCAGTGGAATTTGCATTGAAAGATGGAGGTGGGGCTGGCAGATAAGAGTGGTTGAACCTATGATAACAAGAGTGAGCTTTTTTTGTTGCGAATTTGGCACCCCGGCTTACTATCAGGTTGACCAATAAATAACTTGAAAATGTGTTTTTAGAATACTTGCCTTGATGACCCCCCCCCCCCCCCCCCCCCCCCTCACTCTCTAGGGTTATTGTTCCTTCATTTCCTTGATTATTTTATGCCATAATTTGTTTTCTCCTCTTCCCGTGTATGAGGAATGAATGTATGTCATGCACCAGCAAATGAGTGCACAAAGAGTCATTGCCCAGTTATAATACTCTGAAAATGGTTCCATCCCCTTTCTTAACAATGCTAGCTAACTAAAGATGTAAATGACTTAGATTAGCTGCAGTTTTAGGAGCATAGGTATTGTGAAGATCCCATAATTGGTTAGATCGATGTTTGACAACCAACCACTAATATAATAATTTGGTATTTAAGAGACATAAGAGTGACAAACATAATGATCTGGTCTTGGTTGTAAAGAAACATAATGAGTTTGTCCTTGGTTGAAAAGAAGTTCTTTTTGTTTGATAATTTTGTGGCAATAACATACAAAAATAAAATACAGGAGTTCTTGCGCTGCCTTATTTTGTTTGATAATTTTGTGGCCTTTTTTTTTTCTTTTTGTTTGTTGTTCCACCCACCTTGACTAAATCAACCTCAAATTAAGGCTGGTGGTGGGTTTATTTTAACACTGAACAAAGCAAGCAGGCAAAGAGTGAGATCTGGGTTGGTCCGTTTGCTTCATCTTCTAATACTAGATGGATCATCTTGGTGATCATTTTTGGCTAGTTATTTCTTGTATAAACTTGGCCCTACTCTGCTTGTTGTTCTTCTTGGTCGTCTAGCTGTTGCTTGATCCTTTTTTTTATTATTCTTCTAATTAAAGTACTTGACGGACATACCCCTCTTCTTCTTCTGCATCTCTGCATCTTCATCGGTTATAGTACGTAGTTCCCTTTTGCTAGCTGCTGCCTTGTTGAACAAAGTGAAATCCCAATAGATAAAGCTCTGTCTCTGTCTCTCTCTCTAATATGAGTTGTTAGAAGAACTTATGATAAATGATGTGTTACTGATCTCTCTGTTTCAAACAGTATAATGTTGTTGGATAGTGTCGATGTCAAGTCCCTTGAGCTTTACCACTGACTCAACATGTCCCTTGAGTGTGTGAAGCTCACGCAGTCTGAGAATTAAAAATCGATGAAATTAATTTTGTTTTTACTATATAGTACTATCTGTATATATTCATAAAAACAAATGTAAAGTATATACCGGGCCACCTCAGCACGTCTCTTTGCTTGTTCAGCTATCTCTGAAAGTTCTCTGTAACTCTTGTCATTAAACAGTTCTGTAGTCTCCGGTGGCTGAAGTCCATGAAGTGTTCTCTGTGCCATTGCCCATTGTGCTTCCCTCTCCCCCTTTCCAAAGTTTTTCTTGTTTGTCAAAGCTGTTCTTCTGTCAAGCATGTTGTTCCATGCCTTTCCAGTCAATGCGTATCGGATGATGAACTTGAGGATATCCATTGGAATATAGATGATGATGCTGAATAGCCAGATTACTCCTGCCCATCCCCATCCAATACCTTTGATGTGAGCGAACCCCCAGTGCGCATATACCGCGATAACCGTTGCAATCTGTATCATTGGTTAATTCATAAGGGATTTGCACTAATTATTTTAAAGTAAGTACTGTAATTTGCAAGTAAAGACGAAATAAAACTGACGAGTTGAGCGACGAAGAAGGCGATAACTAGCATGAGACCAGGGCGTTCAACGTAAGACCAGCTCCGTGATCTTGTTACGAAGATGAGTGCTTGACTTATGATACTGATTTGTAGATATAGTGCTGACATTACCTCCTCTTCCTTCCCCGCAATATGTCTTACGCCAAAAACTTTCTGCATATAGTTAATATGATAGTTAATTACCACGTATAGAGTAGAATATTTAACAAAACATAGTAGTAATTATACTTACAGGGAAAAAGTTGGAATCATGCACAAGCCAGAAGAAGAAAACAGTAGTAAGAGCCAAATAAGTCCCAAGCACAACCCCAGTAGCAAATATCTCTTTCAATTTCCACGAATCCGGTGTCGGTGATGGTTTAACTCTATCTTTCGAAATAGTCATAATAGTCCCATCATTCAACACCGCAACAATCAAAACCATAAACGGTGAGAAATCAAATTTCCAAATCAAAGCAAGTAACATAAACCCAAGCACAATCCGAATCGTAATCGAAACAGCATAGATAGTATAATTCTTCATCCTCTGAAAAATAGCACGACTAGTCAACACCGCACTAATAATCACACTCAAACCCGGTTCAGTTAACACAATATCCGACGCACTACGAGCTGCATCCGTCGCGTCAGCCACTGCTATCCCAATATCAGCTTTCTTTAAAGCTGGTGCATCATTCACACCATCACCTGTCATACCACAAATATGTTTCTGTTCTTGAAGTTTCTTCACTATCTCATACTTATGTTCAGGAAATACCCCAGCAAAACCATCAGCTTTCTCAATTAACTCCTCAACTGGAAGTGAAGCAATACTCTCATCTTTATGTTGACCCAACAGTGATGATGATGGATACATATTAGTCCCCATACCTAATCTTCTACCAGTTTCCTTCCCAATTGCTAACTGATCACCTGTAATCATCTTAACATTCACACCCAAATGTAACGCTCGTCTAATCGTTTCAGCACTGTCGTGTCTTGGTGGATCAAATAAAGGTAATAACCCAACAAATTGCCATGGATCACCTTCACTCTCTTTACTCTTTGCTGGTACTTTCTGCATAGCGACAGCAAGTGATCTTAACCCACGTTCAGCATACTTATCAATTGTACTATGAGCTCTTTTCTTTGATTCACCGGTTAAATTAGCTAGCTCAATTATCTGTTCCGGTGCTCCTTTACTGATTCTAAACCAATTACCATCTTGATCATAGTAAGTGATTGCAGTTCTCTTCCCGACTGGATTAAACGGTAGAAAATGTACTTCTGTAATCCCAGCTCTTGCTTCTTTTGGATCAGCTAACATGTTGACTATACACGCATCGATTGCATCTTGATTCTCAACTCGTGAAGCTCTAGCAGCGTATAAAATCGCTGTATCCTTATCAATATTGTTCATAAATACTTCCACCAATGATTTATCCACTGTCAATTTGTTTAAAGTTAATGTCCCTGTTTTATCACTGCAGAGTACATCCATACCCGCCATCTCTTCAATTGCTGTCATTCTTTTCGTAATAGCACCTTGTTGTGATAACCGATGTGAACCAATCGCCATTGTAACTGATAAAACAGTCGGCATTGCAATTGGAATCCCACCGATAAGTAGCACCAGAAGATTATCAATTCCATCACGGTACTTACGGCGTTGAATTGGATACATCACAATCAGTTCAATCACAATCCCAATTGCAATTGAGATTATACAGAAATTCCCAATTGCAGTCAATACTTTCTGGAAATGTCCCTCTTGTACAGTACTATCCACCAAATGTGCTGCTTTCCCAAAGAAAGTGTGGACTCCAGTTGCAATCACTACGCCTCAATCTCTCCTTGCTTGCAAGTTGAACCGGAGAATACTTCATCACCTGGTATTTTGTTAACGGGTAAGGATTCTCCAGTTAAAGCTGCTTGGTCTACTTTTAATGGGTCGCCTTCTAAGAGACGTGCGTCAGCTGGGATTATATCACCAAGTTTGATGCTGATTATATCACCTGGGACTAGAATTTCAGCGTCTTGTTCACCCCATTTCCCGTCACGCAGGACTTTGGTTTTTGGGCTAGTCCTGCCATTAAAGCTTCTGCGGCATTTCCAGCGTTGTTTTCTTCTATGAAACTGATGGTTGAGTTTATTATTAAAAGTGTTACTATACCCACGAAATCCTGCCAATCTGGTGGTTTACCACCTCCGTTGGCTAAAGCAATTGCCATGATTGCTGCAGCTTCCATAACCCATGATAATGGATTCCACATAAATCCCAGGAACTTCAGAATCTTACTTTCTTTCTTCTCTTCCAACTTGTTTGGACCAAATAACTGCAGCCTTCGCTGCCCTTCGTCTGTTGATAAACCTGATTTCGAACATTTTAGCTGCGTGAACACCTCATCAACTGGGATCTTCTCCTGCAATATATTTTCATGCATTTAAACGTTAGACTATATACCTACCTGTTTGTCTGTCTATCATAAAATACATATAGGAATTGTACAAATAATTTAATCAATTCAAAACCCATAAACCATCACTTACAAGATCCACATTCTCATTCTTGATATCTATCAAACTGTCTCCCATGCTTCTTTCTCACTCGATCAATTCAATCGCTCGCTTTCAGATCAGATAATATCTTAATTAAACTTAGAGATGAAGAAGAAGAGGAACAGAGTATTAATTAAATTTGATTGAAACAAAATCGAAGAAATCTCCAGCCCAACAGTGTGACGTCTTTCTTTTGTTTGATGGATTTTTTTTTTCTTTTATTCAGCTTGAATACTGAATGATTGTGTTGTACATATACCTCCTTCCTATACAGAAAAAATATATATCTGTTTTCCTTTTTCTTGTTTTTTGTTTTTCAATGATGACAATTGCTCACACCCTCCCCCACTTTAAATACTTACCCGAGTGAGACAGATTAGGAGCAAATTTGTGGGTCGTATGTTTTCATTTCTCTACTTGCTAGTAATAGTTTTTTTTTCTACCCTCCTGGTCATAAGGATCACCAAGAACATCACTTAGCATTACACTTGGCAAAAGGTCTCTGTCTTGCCTTTCCTTTTCCACCTTAAGATCAGGAAACATTTTTAGCCTACTTTTCCTAATTTTACTATCCACGTAATGATTGTAAAGCTCTAGCTTAACTCTTTTTTTTTAATAAAAAAGCTCTAGCTTAACTAATTAACTAAAAGAATAAAAAAGCTCTACATGATATATATGTATGTTTGACTCACCTCTTCATCAGTGTCACCTGCCATCTTACTACTAGATGATTAAATTAGGAATCCAACAGGTACTAGTGCATCGAAATGTGTAGTGCTGATGATTATTATTTTTTATGCCTGTATCACAATTTGATTGAGTACATATTATTAAGTTAATTATGAGACAATTGATGTCAAGCCCGTGTGCCTTGATCGGTAAATTTTATGTTTTTGGAATTAGTATATATTACGTATTTTAAAAGTAAATCTTATTCATTAATATAATTAGCAATACAATGAATCTTATTCCTTAACGGATGATTCATTTTTCTTAAACTATAAGATTCACTTTTCAAAAACAAAAGGATTCACATTGTTTAATGTGAAAGTTTCACTTTTCTTAAATACAATATTCACTCTTTCCTAAACATAAGATCCACTTTTCAAAAACAAAAGATTCACTTTTGGGAAAATGAAAGGTTCATATTGTTCTCGCTTATCATTTTTCAAAAACAAAGGATAAAAGGTTCACTTTTCTTAAACATAAGATTCACTTTTAAAAAACATGAGATTCGCTATGCTCAAACAAAGGAGTCACTTCTAATAAATGAAAGATTCATATTGTTCTTGCATAAGTTTGTAGTAAGATTCGCTTTTTCTAAACCAAAGATTCACTTTAAAAAAAACAAAAATACACTTTTCTCTCATATAAGGTTTACTTCTCAAATACAAAGGATACACTTTTAATATTAAAAAGGTTCATAGTGTTATCGCCTAGGATTCGTTTTTTCTTAAACAAAAGATCGATTCACTTTTTAAAACATAAAGGATTCGCATTGTTTTATGTGAAACATATCACCTTTCTTAAACACATGATTCACATTTCTTAAACATATATAAGTTTCACTTTTCTTAAACATTTGGCTCATTTTTCTTAAATAAAAGATTTACTTTTCAAAAACAAAGGATTCACATTGTGTAATGTAAACGGTTCAATTTTTTAAAACATAAAATTCACTTTTCTTAAACATCTGATTCACTTTTATTAAACAAAAATTTTATTCATTTTTTCGAGGGTCGACATAAATGCCTACTACTAATGCATTGTTAAAGTGATAGTAGTATATCATGAGACTCAATAGATTCTGGGCAACTTCTTCGTTATGGTTCTCTCACAAAAACAATAAATGGCATGGAAGCCGAGTAATGGGAAAAATCTCTAAACTTCACAAGAAAATAGTACAACTAGTACGGTCTTCAAAAAAGAGAACCCAACTTCATGATTGGCTAACACCGTCGTACAAACCTAAAGAAGCTAACCCCCATCCCCCGACACTTTGGAAAATTTGTCAAATACTCTTATAAATTTTTGAAAAATACAAAATGACATAATGTTTTAAAGAATGATAGTATCAAAAAAAATTTGCCCCCCCAAAACAAAAGTCTTGAGTCCGTCACTGAACGCATGAAACTTTTTTTAATATTCATACACCTTTTATAACATGTATACATAAACACAAAACTTTAAGTTTGTTAAAACATATTCATCTTAGACGTATTTCGAAGATATCGTATTATGATAAATAAAGGTATAAAATATGTTATTTGAAATTATATTTAACAAACTATAACATTTTAAAGTTTTGAAAAAAAGAAGATAATAAAAAAAGCGAATGGATGTGCTTTGTATTATACTAGAAAATTTTATAAATGACCAAAAGCATACTGACGGAGGTATTATCTTCCTTAAATAAAAATAACAATAATTTAAAAAAAATGTGAGTGGCGCCACCTACCCATATGGCAACAACGCCAGCTACGAAATACTTTTATTAAGTATATTAAATTTCATAGTGTTATAAATTACAAAATATAAGTGCAAAAACAACAAAAGTTTAACATTGTTCATCATAATTCACGCGCATCATGAATATATTTTTGGTAAACTTAAAATTTTATGTTGTTGGAATGAGTATATACTATTACATATTTTAAAAGTGAATCGTATTCACTGACAAAATGAATCTTCTTTAAGTTTCACTTTTCTTTAACAAACGATTCACTTTTCAAACATAAATTATTCACATTGTTTAATGTGAAATGTTCACTTATCATAAAATAAGATTTACTTTTCTTAAACGAAAGATTCACTATTTTTTAACAAAAGGTTCATGTTGTTCTCGTATAAGATTTACTTTTCTTTTAAAAAAGATTCACGTTCAAACACAAAGGATTTACATTGTTTAATGTGAACGATTCACTTTTCTTAAACATAAGATTCACCTTTCTCAAACGATATATTAACTTTTTAATAAATGAAAGTTTCATATTGTTCGCGTATAAGTTTGTGGTAAGATTCATTTTTCTCAAACATAAGATGAATTTTTCTTAAACATTTGATTCACTATTTTAAAATGAAAGATTTTAAATAAATGAAAGATTCATATTGTTCTCGTATAAGTTTGTGGTAAGATTCACTTCTCTTAAGTATTTGATTCACTTTTATTAAACGAAAGACTCATTTTTCAACAAAGGAAAGGTTCATATTGTTCTTGCATAAGATTCACTTTTCTTAAAAAAAGATTCATTTTTCATAAACAAAGGATTCAAATTGTTTAATAAGAAAGGTTCAATTTTCTTAAACATATATATAAGATTCACTTTGCTAAAAACATTTGATTCACTTTTCTTAACCGAAAAAAAATCACTTTTCAATAAATTAAAGGTTCATATTTATCTCGCATAAGTTTGTGGTAAGATTCACTTTTCTTAAACATAAGATTCACCCTTAAACATTTGATTCACTTTTCTATTAATGAAATGTTCATATTGTTCTAGCATAACTTTGTGCTAAGATTCACTTTTCTTAAACATTAGATTCACTTTTCTTAACACATAAGATTCAGTTCTCTCAAAAAAAAGATTCACTTTTCAACATATGAAACAGACAAGTTATCAAACTGAGTTATTTATTGCTATAAGAATTGGTTAGTTTCCAAACATAATACAAACGGGAAACATATAAAGAAGCAATCTAAACCACGGTAAAAGGGGTACCGGGTTGTTGTCTCAAAGAAATATAAACAGTACTTGTACTTAAAAACAAAGCACAAGGGAGGGTGTGTAGACGACTAAGGAGGAGAAATAAATATCCGGATTGGGCCTTGAAATCGCTACAGATGAACATTTGAAGACAGTGAGATTTTTGTTGTCTTTGCTCTTTGATTATAGAGTAGAGGTATGGAGGACCAAACAAAACGACCGAGATTGAAGAATAGAGCCGATGTTTTTGGTTTTTTATTTGAAAGTGTTAAGAGGATGGAGATGGCGAAATATAGCAGCCAAACAAGAGAAATGATGGAGATTAGTGTTTTTTCCGGTTATGCACCAAGAGGGAGCCAGAGTCCAAGTAGAGATCGAAAAGGACTAATGAAGACGAAATGAAAAGAGAGGAAGTGCTTTTCTTCCATTCAATCTTTAGGTTTTAGAAATTTTGAGAAGATAGTGAGAAGTAACTGACTGAAATATTAGTGGAGTTTGGGTTTTTCTGTGGGAATATGAGGTGGTGGATGTAATGGCACTGTTTTGTTGTTGTTGTTGAAGACACTACAAAAAAAAATAACAATTACTAACAGACCACTAAACTAACGAAACAAAAAAACTGTTAGTAAAGGGGTACTTAATTAACGCGTATTGTCTACAGAATAGCAAACTCTTCTTCACTAACTTTTTATTCTCGGTAAAAGTAACCCGTAGAAAACAAAGTGACCGTTCTATCTCCTCAATTTTCGATCGCGTCCACTCCCAAGCTACTCACTACATCTCGCTCTTCTCCATTTTCGATGGATCGATGAAATCCTGTCCCAAGAGTCCAGCCGCTAGTCACTTACTACAATTTGCTCTTCTTCATTTTCAATTGAAGTTTTGTCGCGACGGCAAGGACATCATCTGACGGTGAGAACTTTGGCCATAGTTCTTCACTTGGTGACAAACTTCTCTTTATCTTCTTCGATCTACATTTTTCTGAGCTCATGGAGCTATTTCCAATTTAGATGGATGACAAGATTTAGGGATTTTGAGTGTTTGATTTAGGGATTTTGTGATAGGAAGTACATTAGGATTTAGGGATTTTGAGTGTTTCATTTAGGGATTCAAAGCAGGAACAACATTATCATGAATGTCTATGGAATCGGATGGGTCGACTTGCGAAAGAAATTACTGTGCTGTCGACTGTGTGTGTATGCTGACTGCCACGACCAGACGCACGCAGACGATAAGAATTTATATATGGATTGCTCAAGACAATTTGCTGTCGACCTAGCAGTTTGAGGACTAACAAATTTAGTCACGATTGGCTCTACAGAGCTTGATTTATGTCTATTTAAGTTTAGAATGTAATTTAAAACACTAGCTTATTTTTGACTTAGTTTTATGAAATCTTGTGCAACTCTAAATTTCTTCAGTTATTTCTGTTCTACTAATACACTTGAAATTGACTTTGTTTAACCTCTGGTACTATAACGCCATTCCTGCCATAATAAAGTCAAGTTATTATGTTAAGTATTTATTCTCTTAATTCGGAGTAGTGTTTCAGTTTGATCTAAATCTAACTAAGTTGTATGCAGAACAAAACATATTATTTTGTCAACTTCAAATAAAACAAAGCTGGGAAACAACCATCCTATTCTTAGGTTACTCTGCGTTTGAAACAGATTTTCTTTGTTAAAAGAAGCAGGGGGCAAGGCAAAAATATCATCCCACACAAGCAAGCCGTGTCTTATCTCTTTGTTAGCTAGCCTACAATAAATATATCTATATATACCAGATTGGCAAAACATCAAATGCAACTTCACGTGAAGGACCCCCAACATAAAAGTGATCATCGTTACGGAAGATGTCTCTTTTTAAATCTAGATTATTATTATTTTGCCATGCCTCGTATGTGGGTTATATATAGTTGTGCTAGTTAATTATTGTGTTTGTTTGCCTAATCTACTATACTGTTATATGGATTGGGTGATAAGCCTAACCCTCCTATCAACACCTTTTATAGCAGTTTAGTTTTTATTAACTGTTCAAATCATTGATTAATCTGAATTTTCAGCGCTTTTGGTTTTGGTCAATGATCTCATGCATTTCATTGAAAGCAAAATAATTCTTATCACCACTCCATTGAGGGTGTGGGGTCTTCGATTGCGTTCATACTTTTGCAGCCAATGCAGCTGAGTTGAATAAACTAGACAAATGAAGAGCAATTGAAGTCGCTTATCAGATATTGGTTGACAGACGAAGCAAAGGTATTAAGTAATTAGAATATTTGTTTATTCTGAAATTGTTCACAATAATGCCAGCTTTATCATGTTGTTGGTAAGTAAGTGTCTTGTTAATTTGAAATGGATGCTCTTTTGATGTACAGAAAATTAGTGAGATAAACAAAGTCAACAAGGAGAAGTTAAAGGAGCCACATGCTGCAGGAACCAAGTCATTTGCTAGAATTATTCATGAAGATGTAGGTATATTCTTCAGAAAGTTAGTATTTCGTTGGATGATGTTTCATTTGAATGATATTGACTTCATGAATTATCTCTACATATAAAGATGTTGCTGAACAATGGCCGACGTCCTTCTCGTGCTGCAATTTATATTAAAACTCGATATAGCACAAAGTTGAGAGATTATGTGACACTTGAAGCGGCTGAAATAGCGGTATAAAATTACTAGTATTCTATTGTATCTATGAAATCTTGATTTCTTAAATTTGTTACTTATTCTAATAGTAGTATTCTATTATATCTATTAACTATGAATTTATTTGTTCAATTATTGTTCCAGGAGGCAATGAAAGCTGACTTGGAGAATATTGATCCCGCAGAAGTTTCTGAAGCTAACAATACCTGGATTGGTGATGTGTACTCTAAGCACAAAGGGCCAGAAAAAAAAGGACGTGTTAGATGCATTGGAAAAAGGATTTCTTTATCACAAGATATTGGACCTTCCGAGCAAAGAAATGAGAGTGCTGCTGATAGTAGAATAGCTGAACTGGAGAACAAGTTAACCTGTTTGTTAGCTGCTTTCAAACAAATGTGCCCGAATTTCTCAATGGATGATGCACAAGTTATGGCTTCAAATGGACAGGTAAATAATCTATCCTACTTCCATTCTGTTTTTGAACTGGCTAAGTTATACCCTGAATACTGGTTCGATTGCTCTGCTGGATCACTCATCGTCTAAAACTATTAAGCTAGTGTGCTAATAGGATTGAATTGTAGTAGCTTAAACTTTCTGTCTGTGGCTTTGATTGTACTGTCTGGAGCTCACACAACTGTCCATTCCATGCGTGGAAGCTTGATTGATTATGCTTCTTTGGAGTGATTATAGTTTAATTTGTTAATTTCTGTTTGCTTGGAGCTAAGACAGTCACTGAGATTCTGCATGTGTCTTATTGCTGCTGCTTCAGATTACATCAACTGTATGATTAATGGTTTTTTTTTCTGTGGGTGGCACTTGGTTAATTTCTGCTATTGTTAATTTCTGTTTGCAGGCAGGGAAGTTACAGTTAGGTAGGTAGTTGGATTAGTAAGTAACCAATCAACCAGTGAGTGAGTGACATATGCTCCACTCCAGTTGAGTAGTATAAGATTAATCCAATTGTAATTTGTGGATCTATATGTGTATGTAAGCAAGAATATTTATTGTTTGTCTGGTACATCGTTTTACTACTAGGATCTATTACATCATGCATGGTGTCATAATTGAAATGTTAAAGTAGCATCTTCCTCATCATCTTCTATGTCGTGTACCTGTTGTGGGTAGGCAAGGGATTTGTTGGTGAACATGGTTATGTTGGTTTTTGCCTGACAGAGTAAGTAGTGGACCAATTTGATTGATGGATGGGTCAGGTTACATAGCATTACACGTAAAATATACTCCTATTGTTTGGGTGTGTGGTCTGATGGGAAATGGGATTGTCATCTACCCTGCCCTTCTGTCTCTTTCCCAAAACTAGAAACTTAAAAGATGTTGCCAATTCTGATTGATCCTAATTCATAGTATTTAGTAGTTGCAACCTCTGCATCAGTATCTCTGACTTGTTAGGACCTTCTGTTTTCTTTCTTTTCATTTAACATGGGTTTTAATAATTGGTATGAATTCCTTCAGCTAGTCATTGTTGCTGTGGGTGGCACTTGGTTTTTTTTCTTCCAAAAACAAGCTAGTCATTGTTGCTGTGAGTGGCACTTGGTTTTTTTTCTTCTGAAAATGAGCTAGTCATTGTTGTTGTGAGTGGCAGTTGCTGTGGGTGGCACCAGTTGCTCAGACGTCTTTACTTTGAAACTAATAAGCTATTGCTTACTCATATGACAGTTTCTACTTCTTTACTTTTGTACTAGTTTCTACTTCTTTACTTTGCTCAGACCTCTTATCATATGGATTTATTGGTTTGTTGCTATTTACAGTGCATTATTACTTCATTCAGTCAATTGTATGATTAATGGAATGGTTTCTTATTTATATGACAGATGGCTACAAGCTCAAATGCATCAGGGAGATAGTTGTAACCTTCAACAAAGGCTCAATAGATATGATAAAGTTCATACTGTTACATAGTTGTATGAATTGAAATATTTTTACAGCAACATAATAAGTGGTAGAGTTCTACCTATTGGAAACTTGTAATTCTTTTACAGTTTGTCTAGTTCAAATGGTATAGTTTTTGTATGGATGAACATGTATGATACATTAAATTTCTATAAATAAAGCTTTCTTCTTTGTGACCTCAAATGTGGTGCTCTTGTATCATAGTAGCTGTGAGCATGAAAAAAAAAATGTTGTATGGGTTTTTACCAACAGAAACAAAGTGTTGGTATATACCACTTGTTTATAGTATATTATATCTGTTAGTAAAAGTTATAGTAATAGTAAAAAACTGTTGGTATATGATCTAATACCAACTACGACGGATGTTGTATCCGTTAGTAAAGGTCTACAGTGACGGTGTTTGTGCCAACAGATAGAGTATCCGTTGGAGTAGGTATTTCGGGTCTATACTAACAGTTTTTTGGACTTTACCAACAGATTTTTACCGTTGGTAAAAAGCGATTCATTTGTAGTGAGATGACACTTACTGTTAAAGATAGCTTAGGGTTGACGACAAAAAAGAAGGAAGGGTCTGATCAACACTACGACTCTATTTTTTTAGGAGAATCGGTATTTTTTATCAGGTGGGAGGCAAGTGAAGGTGAGGGGGATGGCAGTCGAGTGGAAGAAGGGTCTGTGATGGGGTTGTTTTTTCGATCAGGTGGGAGGTAAAAAATATAAAATGATTTATTTTGATGAATAATTTAAAATGATAGAAAATAATAATTAAAAATGTATGGTATTTATTTGGTATAAATTATGGTATTTAATTAGTATAATATGGAAGAAAAATTGGTATAAATTATTTGTTTATAACACAATATTCTTTTTATGGTACTGAATACATTTAAAAAATGAAATATTTATTCGTTTTAATATTTTATGATATTTTCATTTTTTTCAATTTTTATAAAATTTTAAAATATTTATATATTAGTTTATATTTTAATTGTATTTTGAATTTTTTGTGAATTTTTGTAAATTTTCAACACTTAGGGGCATATTGTGAACTTTAAAAGTACTTTGTTAACTAGTGGGGATATTTTTATCTTTTTTCCATCTGGTCAATGACTATAGTGCCATTTCATGGACTTTTACGAAAATATAGTGACATTTTGTGACTTTATTTTTTAGTGGCATTTCATGAATTAGCCAAAAATATGGTGACATTTCATGTAATTGCTCAATAATTATTTTTTCTTAAAAAAACGGCAAGTCATCTTCTAGTTCACTATAAACGACGAGTCACCATTGCTATGACAGTGAGAATTTTCTAGAAAAACAAAATTCTATGACAATAAGATGGAACCCATTAAATTTCATGTCCACTCAAATTCTTTTTTATATCTCAATCCTGCGCTCTCATTTTTTTATTTCTAAATCATCAATTAATCTAGTCTCGCTCCTTGTCTACGTAGTCAATGACAACCTCTTCAACTATGTTTTTCTGACCAATTAAATACTAATAGTTATTTCTTCAAAGATATTGTTGTATTGCTAGCAGAATGAATATTTTTAAGTGATTAGTTAATAATGAGTAAATTTCTTCTAGTTTATCTGTATTGTCATTTTTGACATTTTATCTCATTACATAACTTAATATAAAATTATGTTTTGACACAATTAAGTTTTAATTCATAGGGTCCCGTTAAAATATTCAGCACAGGGGCCCACAAATTATGGAGTCGCCCTTGCATGGGGATTGGTGTTTTATTAGGCCTCACTAGGCCCCATTCATCCGTGCATCGATGCTGCGGGCAAGCCGTGTGGTATTTGGTGCAGTCCTGTTCACTTGGCAGTCTAAACAGCTGCTGACGGGACTGCTTTTATTACATTAACTTCAATTGACTGTAACTTTTAAAATATAAGTCCAAAATGAAAAAAATTATACCATTGTTGATCTAAATTCAAGCTCTTCAAAACAATAATAATATCAACCATATGCAATTTAAAATACACCTTACACCATATACAATTTAAAACAATATACAATTCAAAATCATATCAACCATACTTGATTCACCATATACAATTTAAAATACACCTTACACCAATAATAATACACTACAAAACAATAATGATTCATTAGTTGTTTTGAAATTGGTATATCATAAAGATATGATTAACTACATGACTTAAAATACATAATAATAATAATAATAATAATAATGATAATAATAATAATAATAATAATAACAACAACAACAACAACAACAATAATAATAATAAACAACACAATAATAATGCATTACAAAACAATAATGATTTTTATCGGTTCCAAAGTTTGTTATCTAATTTACCACTTATTAGTTAATGAATCGTAATACCAATTTTAATGAATCATAATATCAAAATTAATGAATCATTTCTTCATTTTAGTGTATCATCACAAACATATAAAAATAATTTTTTTTACACAATAATACACCACAAAAAAATATTTGGTATGTATGAAAATACATGATTCACCATATAAGGTTTCAAATACACCATACAACAATAATAATACACTACAAAACAATAATGATTTTTATCGGTTCTGAAGTTTTTTTTATCTAATTCACCACTTATTAATTAATGAATAATAATATCAATTTTAATGAATCATAATACCAAAGTTAATGAATCATGTCATCATTCAACGTAATATAAAAATAAAAAAATTAAACAATAATATAACACAAAACAATATTTGGTATGTATAAAAAATAAATGATTCACCATATAATGTTTAAAATACACCATTCAATAATAATACTACACTACAAAATAATAATGATTTTTTATCGGTTCCTAAATTTGTAATCTAATTCACCACTTATTAGTTAATGAATGATAATATCAATTTTAATTAATAAATTTTGAATCATATTATCATTTTAGGGTATCATCATACACATGTAAAATATTTTTTTTAAAGTTGTTAAAACATATCCATGACTGGTCTTATTTTGAAGAGCTTGAATTAGGTGAACAATGATATAATTATTAGAGTAAATTACTAGGAATCCCCTTGAGGATTGGGTATATTACCGTTAACCCCCTTGTCTTTATCATAATTATTGGTAACCACCTTGAGGTTACGGTATCTCTGACTACGAGCCCCCGAACTATAACTTCGTTATCAAAATGTTAACTACGAGCTGACCCATCAACTTAATCACATTATTAATGACATATTGGACAACAAAACTACTTAATCAACATCGTCTAACTCTCCCTCGTCCCAATTCAGATGCATTTTTGAGGTAGGTTGACGTTTTTCGGACATAAATGCTGATTAACAGTGTTTTTTGTCCAACAGTCATTAATAATTGATATAAACTGATGGGTCAGCACATAGTTACATTTTGATAACCAATTATTGTTCGGGGGCTCGTAGTCAGAGATACCTTAACCTCAAGGTGGTTACCAATAATTATGATAATCAAAAGGGGGTTAACGGTAATATACCCAATCCTCAAGGGGGTTCCGAGTAATTTACTCTAATTATTATTTTTTCCATTTTGGACTTATATATTAAAATTTACAACAATTTAAAGGTAATATAGTAAAGAGAAAGTCCAGTCAGCAAAACAGTCCAGTCAGTAATTGACTGGACTGCCAAATCGCTGTCCTACTCCTAACTTGGTGCAATCGGTGTGTACAATAGAAATTTGTAAACTCTTTTGCAAGTTTATATAAACTGGTTTATCTTATCATCTTACTTTTTCTCACTACATCAGTTGTCATATCATTTTTGTTACTTTTCCTTTAATCTATTTTTTTCTAACTTCATCGTATCAACTTCAACTCTACAAATGAATGGGTTCTATAATTGAGCAGCTTGATATACCAAACCAGTGCAGCGCCCTGTGGATAATATGGAATGACCAATCTGACTGACAGTCCAGTCAACTACTGATTGGGCTGTCTTTTTATTCTATTAATTTTAAATGATTGCAACTTTTAGAATATAAGTTCAAAATGAAAAAAATTATACAATTGTTCATCGAGCGCTTCAAAACAAGACCAAACATGAATATGTTTTGAGAATTTGATTTTTTTTATTATTTACATGTATATATCTACACATATCAACGAGAATTATGATTCACTATATTTAATTTAAAATACACCATATAAAAATAATAATACACCACAAAACAATAATGATCCATTATCTGTACAAATTGGTATATTAAGAAAATATATAATTTATTTTACTATATAATGCTTAACATAGATCACACAAATAATAATATACCTAAAACAATAAAAATACATCACAACACAATAATAGTTTTTTATCCATTCCAAAGTTTGTTATCTAATTCACCACTTATTAGTTAATGAATCATAATATCAATTCTAATGAATTATAATATCAAAATTAATGAATCATATATAATATCAAAAATAATGAACCATATTATCAATTTAATGTATCATCGTAAACATACAAATAATACACCACAAAACATAATAATACATCACAAAATAGTAATAATTTTTTTTATTGGTTCCAAAGTTTGTTATCTAATTCACCACTTATTAGTAATGCATCATAATATCAATTTTAATGAATTATAAATTCGAAATTAATGAATCATATCATCAATTTAGATTATCATCGTAAACATATAAAATAAAAGATTTTTTTTATCTAATTCAACACTTAAATTGATGAATCATAATATCATTTTTAATGAATCATATCATTAAAGTAGTGTATCATCATAAACATATACATATAAAAATATAAAAAGTTATTTATTTTTGGTTTCAAATTTTGTTATATAACTTACTACTTATTAGTTAATAAATCGTAATATCAATTTTAATGAATCATAATATATAAATGAATAAATTATATCATCCTAATCCTTTTTAAAAATCAAAATTGTCGAAATATATTCATGACTGATGTTGCTTTGAAGTGTTGGTGCAAACGAAAATTATTTTGGATTTACACTTTAAAAGTTAAAATAAATTTAAGTTTAATATATAAAATTTCTCATATTAATATGACACATAAGCAGATCAATTGCGGACTAACAAATGAGCAGAGTGCACCATATTGGACGGCTTATAATCTGCGATACCAAACCGTGTCATATTTATGATTGGGAGCGCACCTACCCCAACAGGTCATGCATTCCAATCCAAGAAGATCTTACACGCAGTGCACCTCACATATCCTTCCGGTTGTCAAGTACTAGAAGCTGCAGCAAATTCTAGGCTTTTATCTTAAAAAAAACAGTTGCAGGCTTTTATCTTAAAAAAAAATTAAAAGTGCATGGAAAAAAAAGGAAAATATCAAGTCTCCCTCTTCCACCAATCTCAAAGGTTGAGAAAAATTCTAGGGTTGTTCGACCCTAATTCTTCGACCTAGATCACAAAATCAACGCTCTCTTTCCCGATTAGTCTGTCTTCGGCCAACATCCTCGTGATTCTAGGCAAGAATTTCTGGTCTCGTTAGTTGACTCCTCCCGATTGGGCGTCGGAAGTGAATTTTTGTCGGCGAGCATTTAAAGAGCACGACTATGGCTGGAGACGGTGATGAGGACAAGGAGTACGAAAGCGATCCAGAGGATGCGAAGATGTCACTGAAGATGCGAAGAAGAGAAGCAAGTGACGATGAGGAGGTGGAGAGCGTGGAGGGAGGAGGTGCCGCGAAGGAAAGTGAAAGGGAGAAACTGCCGGCGGCGGCTAGGGTTGGGGTGGATTCAGACGGCGAATCGGATGACCAGGGAGGCGCCTGTGAGTATGACGAGGAGTTGGATGATGAAGATTACTACGATGACGAGTACGAGGAGGAATATGAGGAGGTTGGTGAAGATGAGGGTTTGAAGGCAGTGGAGGGGGAGGCAATGGAGGAGAGGGTGGTAGATTTGGGGATGACACCAGAGTTAGTGGAGTTAAGTGAGGGGGCCAGTCAAGAGTCAGGCGGTCAAATTCAAGGGGAAGAGGTTAAGAAGGAGAACGAGCCCTTTGCTGTGCCAACTGCTGGGGCTTTCTACATGCATGATGATAGGTTCAGAGACAATGTGGGTGGTCGCCACAGGTAGTCTCCCATAACTTTGCAGGTTTCATGTTCGGATTGCTTTCTTTGTAACTAGTTTGCTTTCCTCGTAGCAATCCTAGTTGCTTAGCTTTTTGTAGTTCGATTATACTAGCTACTGTGAATTTATGATTAACTTGGCAGGTGTCTTTGTGGTATTGTCTTCAACATACTTTCATTCTGTACATTCTGATAGTTACATTTAGGGTAATCTGCTCATGTTATGCTTTTATGTAGTAATTGAATTCTTTCTTTGTTCTTCCATTTATTCTCTGAAAATGTATGAATCATAGTGGGTGTTTTAGGTAATTTCTTGAGCATGATAACTGGACAATGTGGCATGCTGATGGTATGAGTAATGTTGTATGGTGTTTTGTGGGATTGAAAAATGACCTTATGGATTTATCAAGCCCTTTTTTGCCACCTAGCAGGGGTGAAAAGAGGAGGTAAGTTTGCTTGTAGACGGTGTATAAATATTTTCAATTTGTACTCCAGACATGGATGAGCTATGACCTTTTTTTCTTCTTCTTTTGGTTTGTACATGTTAAGCATCACCTGATGAGATCCTTCGCTGTTAGAATGTAATTAGATGATGGGTTGAGTTATTAAGAGACGGTTTGGTTTCTTGGTTCAACTGACTGATTTGGCCAAAAAGCTTACAGATTCAGCTATTCAGGTTGTTTTGTCCGGATTGGTTTGTTTGTCAGTTATGTTGTGTCGTGCCATGTCATGATGACCCTTTTATCGATTGTGCCAAAAATTGAAACTGACACATTTATTAATTTTGGTGTCGTGTTTTAGATGTGCCCCCAAAGATAGGCAATAGTGCTCCTGCTCTTGTATTTGTAGTATTTTTGTTGCTTGTCCTTTTCTAGCCTGCTCTTATGGCCTGGTGCACTTACTAAGAGAATGGTGGAAACAATGATGAATTTTAAGAAATGTTTGTTTTGATTATGATTGGAGCCTGAATTAGACTCATAGACTACATTGTATGCTTCGTTTATCAATCATGCATTGCCCTTTTATCATGCTTCGTTTATCTAGAGTGGAGTAAAATTGTGTGAGCTGCATGATTTTTTTTATCTAATATAATCATGGATACTTTCTATGGACAAATGGTTTAGTATTAACATTGTACTTTATTAAATGGGTCAGACCTATGGTTTCATGCCATTTTAGGTCTATCTTAGGCTCTCTGCTATTAGTAAACATGTCATGGCATGTGGCATCACGAATTACTGTATCAAATTCTTTGGCTTGAACTTTTTACAAGTTGTGTTGTAAATTGGGTAAGTATTGATTTTCCTCGCATCACTGGCTTATCTAATCTGTCCATGATCGCTGTTTGCTTCCCATACCTGAATTGTGTCCGGTGAACTATATGTTGGGAATACCTTGTATATCCCCTTCCTGTGTTTCCTTAGGGCATGGTAAAGTTGAAGTTTTATCTCAATTCTCCCGTGTTTACTATGTTTCAGCCTCTCTCTTTGTTCCTTTTCATACTTAATTTGTTTGTCTTCATATCTTAGGAGAACTTTGGATGGTAGAAAATTATGGGAATCAAAGGACAACCAAAAATGGGGACATGACAAATTCGAGGAAGTGAACATGCAGGATAGGCATTATGAACAGGTGACATATGTCCTCTACAATCTACATGTCACTTGTTTCCCCCTATATAGCATCTGCTATCATGATATATATGGTATCTGTCTCTTAAGTGGATATTCTTTAAAGCATTAGTTTCTGTCATTTTATTGTTGTCTGTATCTTATTACAAGAATGGAAGAAAGCCTCCTAGAGGTAGGTCTCGAGGGCGTGGCAGAGGTAGAGGTACAGATCGCAGGTATGTCCGTGGGAACAGCAGATCACGGACATATAATGAAAATAACAGCGAAAATCCACCCCCAAAGGCTGTTAGAGGAAGAGGGCCCAGAAGATACCAGCCTTTAACGAAACACAGATATGAAGCACTTACTCCTCAAAATACAGCGTAAGTGAATTTTATATGTTTAACTTTAATTTTTCAATCTTTAAGGTAAGTGGATATATGTTGCATAATACAAGAGTCTATAATATGATGCTTCATGCTGCACAGGTCCAGGAGGTCGATTGAGAAGACATCACATGCCAGCTCGGGTAGAGTTGATACGTCATTTTCGAATAACAAGGAGGCTGAATTAGTTGCACCCAAGAAGGTTGCTTCAAACCTAAATTCAGCTTCTCCTCCTTTTTATCCATCTGGGTCCACAAACAAGGAGCTAGGAGTGACGCAGAAGAGGGATGTCCAGTCAGTTAGTGCGGGTACAGCCAACAGGATCTTTCAGACATCTGCAGTGAAGGACAAATTACCCTTTCAACAATCTAATCCTTTGATGAGAGGGAAATTTTTTGTTGATTCAAATGGCATGCAAAAACTCTCAATTGATGATACATCTTCAGTGAGACCATCACCTAAAATGCATGTTCCCCCACCTTTTTTGACTACAAATGGGAGCCAAGGTTCTCAGCGTAGGGGGCAAGGAAGAGCTGTATTGGCCTCTGGACCTAACTCTTTCCCTGCCTCTTCCTCGCAAGATCATTTTAATAAGGTTCCTACTACATCAGCTCATGTCCTCGTGAATCAAAGTTCTGCTCAAGCTCAAGCATCCTTACCTGTTTTAGCTCCGAATTTGGGGCACAGGTCTGGTAGTGTATCTTTGGGATCTTCTCCACCTAGATCTGGCTTATCCATTAGTGTTATTGAATCTGGAGATTCAGCTTCCCCTGAATCAAGCAAATTAAAAGCGTCCTTAGCTGGGAAAGGGAAGGGAACTATTCAAGGAGGTGGAAGGGACTCTTTTGTGTACGGTGGAAATCAAGTAGGATCAACCGGGGCTATGGGATCTGGTCATATTGATTCCAATTTTGCTGGGACTCCGTCTTTCTTGCCAGGTAGAATGTTGATGTCTACACAGTTGTGATAGCTCTTTCCCCACTTAAGTCTCCCCATTTTACATTTTCCTTGTTTCTGTGTTGAGCATACAGTTCGCATAACTGTTTTGCTATTGTTATTCATGATCTTATAGTTGACCATTTTATTTACTTGTGAGTTGATTGTTTCTAGTCTTTAGAATATCTGTATTATAAAACATTATTGACTTTATGAACATATTTGTTTTTCATGCATTTATCATTTTCGTTAGAGCTTCTGATATTGCCATATGAAATGCTGATTCTGTGTTATACCTTGCTGCTCTCTAAGCAGATCTACTAGTGGGAGCAAACCTGCTTTTGATTATGTGGATTCTAATTTTACTAATCTGCTTATGATTTCTTTCATATTATTCTATCATCATTAGAAGTGATGGCAGCCTTTCATTTGCGGAGGTTCCTGACCCTTGACTTGTTATTTCTGTGGACTCTTTACAGTTATGCAATTTGGTGCACAGCATCCTGGTGGTATCGGTGTTCCAGCTGTTGGAATGGCATTTCCTGGATATGTTGCTAATCCACAGCTTGGGTTGGGGAATTCTGAAATGACATGGTATGATCGATGAACAAACTTTCTTTATTTGATTCATACGGTAAATTTCTCTAGTTACCCATTCTATGATACCAACTTCTACAACCATTTGAACTATTTTTGTATGTTGGCTGCTTGTTTTGTGTCGAAATGTCATTCCTGTCGTGTACGCAGTATGTGCCTACTGAAAGTTTGTGGCCAATTTTACTTTCTTTGACTATCAAGTCAAATGGCGTTCCTTAACTTAATCCCTGGTCATCCAGGATTTTAGTTTTTTAGTAGATCTGGTCCAGTTCAGGTTTCAAGGTGAGAAATTGCTGGAAGGATTCTTGTTCATAAAGCTTTTACTGGAAGTTGCTGCTTGTGTTTCACAGTGTCTGGTTGTATTTTAAACTCTGGAGAAAAGCTTGTACTCATACTTGAACTTTCTTCAATATGATCTCTCGCCCCCCCCCCTGCGCGACAGCCATAGCATCTGCCTTCCCGCTGACTCCCTCGTCTAACCACCTCTGCTTGCAAATCATTTTCAGCCCTTACTCTTTCCTTGGTCACCGTCAACCCCATCTAAGCTCAACCTCTGTCTAAACCCCTTGTGTCGGATTTGTCCGCCACCCTCCCTTTAGTAGTACTATTGCAAATCCAGTTCTCCCTCCACCCTATCTAAACTCCACAACAGCCATTTTGTCTGTTCATCCGCACTTTATTCCTTATCTGCTATTTTTGCGCACCCTGAACCCTGGGAGAGTCGGTGAGATGGTATTGCAATCGTAATGGAACACAGTAGTGGAAATTGAAACCAAACTGTGTTGCTCTTTATTGAGAATGTCCTGAAATTTCATGCATGAAGACCTGAGATGATTAGTCAAGAGTAGGGAGAGTATTAAGATTGTAGTATTTCAAATAAAAAAAGATAGAACTCCAAAGTGTTTGTATGTGTGTTTATGGATTTCAATGACGTCAAGAAATCTCGCCTGTCAAATGCCTTAATGGAGCAAGTCTATAGGAGGCTAAACTGTTCGGAATGCATGCTCAACATTGGGAAGAATAAGGGTAGCATAACCGAGCAATCGCCATGGAAGGATACAAGAAAGAAGAACGTTAAGAGGCTAGGGTTCAGTGTAAATGCTGTTGGAAGAAGACAATCCTGGTTGGCATCGAAGGACTATTAATTTAGTTCTTATTGATGAAATGATGGATAGAATGCTGCGTAGCCTAGTTCTTGACATGGAAGAAAAATCAAACACATGATATTGGATATCTTGCTAATCGGAATTGGGTTGGCTCTAAAGCAATCATGAGAGTTGCGTGGTCCTATTTTATCTATATTTTTTAAGTGCAAGGAGGATTGTGAAAAGCTATTAGAGATGGGCTGGAGGGAAAGCCTGAGCATTTAGATCTGAGGGCTGAGAAATGCTAGATCTCGCTTGCAATTAGGGGTCTCTTGATGGGATCCATAAACAAAATAGTTGGTGTGGTTGGGAAAGCTATCCATATTGACAACAAGGAGAAAAGAGTGGACGACATGACAAGTAACCATATTGGTAGAAACACTCCAAATGAGATTTGTTCAGGAGTAGCTTGTATCCCAACTGGTGACTACTCTTTCCAAATCACAATCATCGAACTCCCAGGAGCTTATGTTAATCAGGAAATGAGAAATCAAGAGGAGGGCTACTGTTGTCTATCACAGGCAATTTATCGGCCTTTGATGGGTCCGATGAAGAGAAAGATGACGAGGAAGGGAACCAGAGGATAATACCAACCCTAAACAGGGACTAATATAACCCAGTAAGAGGTGGCTGGCCACGTGTTGGGCAAAGATACAACACGTGAGGAAGAAAATGGAGCCCAACAATTCAAAAAGTGGGAGTGAAGTGCTATCGTGGCCGACTAAAGATGGCATTGGTGTGGTGTGGTGTGGAGACTCTAGAAAGTGAAGAAGTTTAACAGAGTGGTGATAAAATAACGAAGAATGGGACCGGAAATTATCAAAGAAATGCTGCCAGTGTGTATTGAAGAAGAAAAGACACTATGGACTATGGGACAAGTACCTCTGTCAAGGCTAGTTCCCAAGAGCCGGTTGCTATAGCGGGTGGTGATACTAATGAACTACCACCCATTAATGCCTTCCTTTCAGCAGATTATGGATAATTAGTGAAGGGACCCTAACAGTCATTGGGACTGCTATCGACTCATCGATGATTAATGAAACACCAAGTGAAGGAGAACCCTTGAGTACTCTCAACACCCCAAGTGCTCAAGTTCATCAGTCAGATGGTGAGAAGCTGAGAACAGAGCTAATATACGTGTGAACTTGTTGGAAGACTGGGTTTCTTAGTTCCAAACCCTAGTGAACTGAAGCAAATTATAAGAGGATAATACTCAATCTCCACCACCCAACCGGAAGATTTAAAAGAGGCAGAATGGTCAGAATGTAAGGCTTTGGATTGTCGTAGAAGATCCCTTATCTAAGGAAGGCAATAGTGGAACTCGATGCTGATGTGGGATAGACACCTTAGTTATATTCGGTATGGGTGTCAAGCTGAGATGTGTCGATGTTTGTGTTTTCTGTTGGTATTGGGGTGGATGAAATATCCAGTTGGATGAGTAGTGAGTCTTGTAAGTCTCTACGGATGCACGGTTGATGTACGTCTGCCATGATTGACCTTATTCCCTCTGGCATTTGTGCTTGTATGCCACCATTTATCATAGCAGACTAACCAATACATATGGGTCACCAAACATCAGATGCCGCTTGACCAAATTATCAATGCTCTTCGTTGTTTAATCATGAGTGTCAGGACCAATTGCTTTGCTTCAGTAGTATCTAACTAAAATCAGATATGATCATCTGCGAAATGATTGTTACCATGGCTTAATTTGTTGTATTGAATGCAACATGGCGGGAACAGAATCATAAGTTATGATGTGTAGTAGGCTTCATTGATAGGAATAGTGTGACACTAGTCAAACGTGTCATCTGAGGCTAGATGTTTGACAGTTCTTACTTCTAAACTGTTTAAAATACTTTGCTGTTGAGGATAACTTGGCCTCCTATTCATATGGAACACTCCTTTTCCTTTTGTTTTTGTAATTTTGTTAGTCTTATTGCTCTTGTCAAAGTAGTTAATATCTCATGTTCTTCCTTTATGTACCTAGCAGCATGTATTGGTTCTATCCACAATTTGATTTGGGATATAGGTATGCTGATTGTATAGGCCTTGATTCATTATGCTTGAAGCAGCATTTCATTGCTTATTTGGGTGCATTTCAGGCTACCTGTTTTGGCGGGTGCTGCTGGGGCTTTGGGAGGTTCATACTGCCCACCCTATATTGCTGTTGATGGTAGTTACAATGCTCGTCCAGCAGGAAATCCTCCTGTGCTGGCTGCATCTAGGTGTGTCTCAGATTGTTTCCGGACATGGTTGATTATTTCTAATGCCCCTGGCCATGTCTTTTTGGCTTCATTGTTAACCTTCCTGTACGGTGTATTGCTTCATGTATAGTTGCAGTGAGACTGTTTCAATGAAATTCTTGTAGTTATGTTTTCTGAACAGTGCTTTGTCTCAATGCTATGTATGCCTTGTTCATATTCTGAAGCCTGTCAGATCTCCATAGTTGCTTATTCGGATTTCTTACTGCTACCTCTTTTCTTCTTGTATTGCAGCAAAGGGAGCCTTATAACTTCTGTGAGTTATGGTTGATTTAGTAACCAGATCTTTCTTTATTTTGTATTGTACTTTTTATTGCAGCAAGGATAATAGCTCCAATTTGGCCTATAATGACCGCAAGCCCGAGCAGAAACCTGGTGATGATAGCTACATTTGTTGTTGCCTTTGGCACTTTTGGACGTGACTTAATTAGATAACTGTTTATTTTCTTTCACTTCTGCTTATTGTATTTCTTCTTCCTTGTAGAGGTTACCAGTGATGAGTTCAACCAAAGACAAAACAAACCTCGCAGGTAAACTAATTCTTGCTTCATGCTTGTATGATCCAATACAAACCTACCTTTTATATCTACTTTTATGGAATTCTATATAATATTTACTCTGCTTCTAATCTTTACGCCTCAGATATTCAGAAATGAGTTTTAGCCAATGAAGAACCGGGGAAGGTTGATTCTGTTTGCATAAGACCAGATGAACAACCATGTTGCTTGCGTGTGACAAGTTTAAGCCTTATGTCTTCTGGCTAGTAAGGCCCTACGGTGAATCCAGTCTTATTGCTTAGGATCACTTCGGGTATTGTACTTCTCTGTTTTAATCTAGGTAAGAATCTTGTTACCTTAGTGTGGCCTTATGCAAACTTTTGTTTGCTAGATTTTTGGGGAGGATTGGGATCGCTACTGTGCTGTTGAGGGAATTTGTTGGAATATAGGAGGAGCTTTTAAAGACAAACTATGATCCTTTTGATTGTTCTAATTGGGAGCCCTATCCATTTTACTGCAGTTGAAGTTGACCTGTCATACTCCTTTTGCTATTGTAGCTCTGGCAATAACAGATGTGAGTGTGCGTGCATATCCTTAAAACAGTTTGCGGTATGGAAGTCTTGATACCAGTTTTATTAGTTATTGGTCTGAAATGTAATTTGTTTTTTTCCCTCTAAAGATTGGGGTTGATGTGGTTTCAGGTTTTTCGAATGGTTTTGTTCGTGTACGCTGGTGACAAGACGTGAGCACAATAAAAAAAAAAGAAAATGAAACGGAAAAAGAACCGAGATGCTGTGATGTTGTGCAGGCGCCAGTGTTCTTCCAGGTTTGTTTCGTAAAAGGGTATAGTTTCCTGGCTTGATATCCTTTATTTTTTTGGTAAAGCTTTATTGTATGACATTTATTGGTTCTTCAAACCTTTGTGAGAGAGTTGGACTTGTGATTCCTTGTACGCTGGCTGAGACGGTTTTTGCTCCTCTAAAGAAGCGTTTTCGGTAATATAGTCTTTATCATCTATGTGGCATGTTAAATAATATTCATGCGCACTGTCGGTTCTGGGTTATGTTCTATTTGAAATGATGACTGACATTCCGGAATGTCCTTTGAAATTTAATGTATGAATAAATGAATTCATTTACCTTCGTAACTTATGTGAGGCTGGCCACTTCTTGAAGGTTGAGATTTGTATATCTGGTTGTTCCGTAACGAACCAGTGCTGCTGAACCTAGAAGTGAAACTGGCGTCGCCATTCATGTGAATAATTTTTGTAGAATAAAAGTGGTAAATATGATTTCAATCTGTGCAATCCAGTTTAAGGCTTGCTTATCCTTTCATACCATTCAAGATTTTGTTTTTCAATCTCACTCTCTGACCAATCATTATGAATAGTTTTAAATTGGTTTGTGTTGTAAGTTTGACGCCATCAATCAATATTTTAGGGTTGAAAACTACATGAAAAGAACGATTGTAATTATTTTCCAGTATATTGCGTAATTCGTCAAGAAAAGTAATTAATTTCATCTAGTTTATTTTCTTTTTGTCATATTTGTCGTATTTCAGTTATGACATCTTTTTACTACTTTTTTTTAACTATCACTTTTTCCTTCATTTTCTCTAATTTCAGCTCGGCAAAAGAATGCAGTATAAAAGTGTCAAATTTATTATTCTCGTGGTTATCCTTTTTCTTGTCAGCTCTCTTGAAAAGATGTGAAACAATCAAGACGGAGGCGGAGGCCTAATAACATTTTGATAGGAGAATTGTTATTTGCACAAATGTAGTCATAGGCTATCGGCGAGAGTCTACAGGGCCTAGCCGTCGGGGAGTCTGCAGTCATCAAGCGGCTTCCTTCGTTTTTTTTTTAAAGATTATCTTATAACATATTCTTTAAAAAAGCGTCAAAATTATTTTAAAATATTTTTAGGGTCTATAGTGATGGTTTAAGAACTATAATCTATCACTAACTTGACAGAAAAATATAATATTATCTTTTTTGGTGGCTCTTGTCCATCAGATCACTCAACTGTTTTGATTTAAGAACTATGATCTCCTCGAGCTATGTAATCCTCATTTGTATATTTAGGTTTCTAATTCATGTAATTTTAAGATATTGCTATTAAGTTGAAGATATACTTATCTAATAGTATCAAACAATCAAATGATATCTTATTTTCTTAATAAATTCTATAAATTTACCCATACTCCCCTTATCTATCTATCTCATTTCTAATTTTTGAAACACTTTCTCTCTAGAATCCTTTGTCTTCCTTCTAGAATCGAGAGTAGAAGTTAGAGAGTTCGAGTCACAACAATTCAGATCTATTTTTCTAGGTATTTTTTTTTACATAATTTATAGTTTTTAGTAGATTTACTCACAATAGAACAGAATAGGAAAACTCCCAAAAGTAGTGTCCAGTGATTTAGTGGATGTGTGAACTAAACTTTTATGGCTAAATGTGTGCTCTCCGCAAATAGGTAAAGTGATTACTAAAAATTATAAATTAATCTAGAAATTAGTAAATCAAATGTGTACAAGTTGTAAAAATCTCAGTTGTATAGGAGATGGTAAGCATCTGGGAATTGAACCGTGGAACTTTGAAAGAAAATAACCCTTGCACTATAACAATGGAACTTAAGTGGTTGTTTTGTTGTTTGAAAATTAAATACCAGGAAAGCAAGTAAAAGAAAATGATTAAATTGATGAGGGACATGCGAGTTCTAATCTAGAAACATGTAAAACATATATTGATGAATTAAGCGAGAAATGCAACATTTGAAGGGAGACCTAATCTATCCGATTTGATTCTTCATAGGTTTCCAGACTAAGTTGATCTTTCTATTACTTATCAATCATTTTATAATAAGATTTACAAAACAACTCAAATAATTAATCAGATTAAACAAGAAGCGTAAATATTAAACTTAATTTGAAACAACCCATAAAATTCTCGTATCAAAACTAGAGAAAAAAGTAGTTAAATTATCTTTAGTTGCAAACAACCACCCCCTTAGAGTAAATCTCACTTACTTGACCATTTTACAGAAAAGAACAACCATAGAAGAAAAAGAATTGATAGAGAAAAAGAAAATTACTTGAACTGTTTTGATGTCCAAATCTGCAGTTTGGTGGGCTTAAGGTTGAAGATGGTGGACTTCTTCTTTTAGTGCAGCTAGGGTTGCCTCTGCGAGAGTGTTGGTGTGGAATAAGTCGTGAATGAGTTCATGAGTGAGATGTGATATTTTTTCCCTTGATTCAACCCCGTTATTATAAAGATTTGCACATTAAATGTGTGTCCAGACTTGTGTCTGTGTGGGGAGATCTGGACAGGGCATAGATATGTCCGGGCAAGAGTTTATGCTTTGTAAGGTGTCTAGATAGAATCTCAATTGGACAGAGAGCCAGACAGTTATAGCTAAAACCCACTGGTGGTTGTAAATATATGTGTTCAGGTCAAACAGTTCTAGAAATAAAGTAAATTACTGGAACCGCTTCGATGTCCAGATCTGCAATTTGTCAGGCTCAAGGTTGAAGATGATGAAATTCTCCTTTTGATGCGGCTAGGGTTGCCTCTGCGAGAGTGTTGTGGCGTGGAATAGGTTGTGACTGAGTTCATGAGTGAGATGTGATATTTTGCCCTCGATTAAACCCCGTTTTTTTATTATAAAGATTTGCATATTAAATGTGTGTCCGGAGTTGTCTTTATTGCCTGTCTAGCATAAGATTCATGTGGAACTATGAAGAATGCTCCCTTTAACACTTAATATTAAACTTATTGGTAAAGTTGGACCTCTAGTATGCATTTAGAGACAGCGGACCCTTTATAGACAAACAATTAGGGCTATTGCCACGAATTCCCTCTCATACCCAAAACATCATCCGCTGCTGGTACAAACATGCACGTGCCGCTGCGTGTCATAGCTCATAGGCAACTCTTCATGTTTAGTCCCTACGTGTGTGCATGTGACCTCGAGCCGTTATTCAACAATAATACCTCATTACTAGAGGCAATATTAAGTTTTACACTTGATAAATAAAAAATAAATATACATAATCAGGATGGACCCAGAGCTTTAATCCTATAGGGTCCATTAGTTTAGAGTACATATTCATATAAATATATAAATATTTATATATTGATTTTTATACTAATATTTAAAATATTTTACAACTGACCTCTATGAATCTTAATTGTTGGTTTTTTAAAATAAAAGCTACTTGTATTTGTAATTTTTTTTAAGATAATGCTATATGCTCACATAACTAGTCTATTCACAAATCTTAAACCAAACTATAGAATATACTGCATGAGAAACAAGAATGCTCAAACAAACAAAAAAAGAAGCTAAGTTTGAAGTGAGGTGAAGTCTCTGATAATTCAAAAAAAAATTGGATTTGGGTGCTTCAAGGGGCTGGAATATTTTTTGAAAAAACAAAACAAAGTGAGAACTATGAGGAGTTGAACTTTAGACCATCAGTACTACTAGTTTTTTTAACCACTATGCCATATTCACTACTTGATAGTTATGTTATTTTATTATACTTATACTAGGTTCTAATTTTTTATTTTTTTATTTATAAAAAAGCTATAGGGTCCGGACCCATTTCCACCCCTGTACATACTTGATATCATACTTAGATACAATATCGTTATAACATTTATGCTTAAAAGAGTATGATTATCATAGCTCTAAAAAGGTTGTGTAAGTTTAAAATAAATCAAAATGGTGAGTGTTTTAGAAAGAACACACATACTTTCATAAGCTACTAATAATAAATATTCATTATATTAAGATATTTATTAATAGGAGGCAGAAACTTCAAGTTCAAGAATACAAGAATTCGACGATAGCATCATGCGAAGGAGCAAGGAATCAAGGATGTGCTAAAAGATGTAAAAATAGAACTAATAAAAAAAAGAACTAATAAAGGACGTTGTTTTCATGTATGTTTTTATTTTTGATTCCCTTTTCCTTTTGAACCTAAGTCACTGTGTATTTGTTAGCGTTATACGCTTTTTCCTTCTAAAGTTTTATCCCAACATTCTTTTCATGACATTAAGTATTTTTAACTTTTGAACTTTCCCTACCTTTCAAAAAAAAAACTTTTGAACTTTCCCTACTTTTAATAATAAAATGGCTTTCAACTGGTCGCATGTCATAATGATAAATTCTTCTAACAATTTTTATATTTAATTTCAACTTCTATTATGCAAAGCTTAATACAATACTATAAACAACTTCACATCAATTAAAAAAATTGAACATCAATTTTAAACTAAAATGGGCACTTACATACTAATTTGTACATCAATTTCACTTCTAATAATAAAAAAGGAAATTTCATAAAATGACACTATATTTTTGGCTAATTCATGAAATGTCACTAAAAAAAAAGATAGTCATGAAATGTCACTATATTTTTGCAAAAAGTCATAAAGTGTCACTATGTCATTGACCAGAAACAAAAAAGACAAAAATACCCCTATTAGTGAACAAAGTACTTTTAAAGTTCACAATATACCCCTAAGGGCATCCCCAATGGTGTGGATTCCACCCTTATGTGTCATTAAGAAACTTAAAAAACTACTACAATGGTGTGGATTCCACCCTTATGTGTCATTAAGAAACTTAAAAAACTACTACAATGGTGTGGATTCCCTTTAATTTCTCTCTCATCGTCTTATTTAAGGAACGCTCTACGAATCAATTTTATTGGCTACAGCACTGCAAAAATAATTAAAAAAAATAAAAACTCTTAATAGTAGCTAAAGTAATTATAGTTGGTGTATGGAGAGAGAATGCTAAGGAACTCTCCTATTGTAGAGATGAGAGTTTCTCAATAAATAAAATAATATATTTTGTTGATGTGGCACCTAGAAATATGGTAAGACACTCACCACCATTGTGGATGCCCTAAGTGTTAAAAAATTCACTAAAATTTACAAAAAAAATCCAAAATACTATAAAAATATATTTATATAACATAAAAAATATTTAAAGTATTATAAAAAAATATAAAAATAAATAAAACATATACTAAAATATCATAAAACATTAAAAAAGTAAATATTTCTTATATTTTTTTTAAAATTATTTAGTACCAAGAGTTCAAACACATAATTTATACTAACTTTCTACAAATTTAGACCAATATAGTACCATAATTTATACCAATTAATTACCTTAATTTATACCAATTAATTACTATAATTTTTACCATAATTTTTAAATTATTTTTTCTACCTATTTAAATTATTTAATCAAATTATTTTAATTTTTTAATTAATATTTGGAAAAAAATTAATTTATATTCACTTTTACAGATGACCTTATGACATAATAATTTCTCGATAACAACAAATATTATGTCATAAAGTTATTTGTCAAATAGAATATAATTTTAGAAAATAAAATTTCTAAATGTAAGTTAAAAATGTAAAATAATTAATTTGAAGAAATAATTTAAATTGATAGAAAATAATAATGAAAAATTGTATGGTAAAATTATGGTACTCAATTGGAATAAATTGATAGAGAGATTGATATAAATAATTTGTTTTGAACACTATATATATTCTGTTTATGGTACTGAATAAATTTTTAAAAATGAAATATTTATTTGTTTTTATATTTTATGATTTTTTCAATTTTTTTCAATTTTTATAACTTTTTATAATTTTTTTCAATTTTTATATAATATAATATTTGATTTGTTTTGTATTTTTAGTTTTTATATATATATTATTTTTTATGTTTTTGAATTTTATATTTTTTGAATATTTTAACATTTAGGGATATATTGTGAACTTTAAAAGTATTTTGTTAACTAGTAGGGGTATTTTTATTTTTTTTCCATCTGACATTTTATAACTTTCTTTTATGAAAATATAATGACATTTTATAACTTTGTTTTTTTAGTCACATGAATTAGCCAAAAATATAGTTGCATTTCACAAAATTTCCCTAAAAAAAACTATCATACCTCAAAATATTATTCGCCGCCGTTTGGTCCTCGTAATGGTTGTTCTATGCCTCTTCTACATGTCTACCACCTACAGAAGCACAAAATTGTTCTAACGTGCTAACCACACCTCTTGTTGCTCCTTGTCATCGACCACGTCTTTTCCTCCTTCCCTTTTCTTCTTCATTTCATTTTCCCTCTTCGCCCCACGCCATGCCCACGTCTGTCTCTCCTGCTCTTAACTTCTCCGCGCGAATCCATTATATTCACCATTCCCAGTCTGATAAATCTTCCTCGATCGCCACTGACAGTCATCAGAAGATCATTACTTGCCTTCCAATCCCATATTCCATTCTTCTTTATCCGCCATACATACAGCTTTTCCCTACCTTGTTTGAATTAAGCTTTCAATTCAAATATTCATTGGGAAGAAGAATTGAGCTAGCAGAGGCGACTGGCAAACTGCATCAACTCGACCTGCCGACCTTCAAATTGATCATCAATTAATGGTGGCTTAAAGGTTACGAAATTGATGATACAAAACATATATAGCGCACGAGCTAGCAATCTCCCCTCCTTATAAGAATATACTAGCTACGCTAGGAGTATCGATCGAGCTTCAATCATGCGGCCTATAGTGAAGCATCTGATTCCTCCATCACTATGCTCACTCCAATCCTTCATAGCCGTTCTCGTCCTACTCTACGTCTACCTCACTTTACAAAATTCCGTCTCCCTTCACGAAAAAATCGTCACCACACAGAAAAAATCATCAACTTCAACCAGTTTTAACAACCTCTCCCCACCCACCATCACAACCCTTCCATACCAACCACCACTCATCACCACCACCACTTACACACAACCATCCTCACCACCACCTCCTTCTCCACCACCACCATCTCTCCAATCACTAGTCGCAGCAGCCACCGGCAACTTCTACAAAGACTTCAACATCACTTGGGGCGGTGACCGTGGTAAAATCACCAATAACGGCAGAGACCTCACTCTCTCCCTCGACCCATCATCCGGGTCTGGTTTCCGATCAATCAAACAATACATCTTCGTCAAAATCGACATCGATATGAAACTCATACCCAACAATTCAGCCGGCACAGCTACAACTTATTACCTCACTTCACACGGACCTAAACACGACGAAATCGACTTCGAATTCCTCGGTAATCTCTCCGGTCAACCTTACACACTCCACACAAACGTATACTGCAAGGGCATCGGTGATAAAGAACAGCAATTCCATCTCTGGTTTGACCCTACTGCTGATTACCACACATATTCAATCCTCTGGAACCCAAAATCCATCCTCTTCTACGTCGACGGTGTTCCCATCAGAGAATTTAAGAACATTGAGAAATCAGCTGGAGTACCTTACCCGAAGAAGAAACCAATGAATATTTACTCGAGTTTATGGAATGCGGATGATTGGGCAACGCAAGGTGGGAGAGTTAAGATTGATTGGAGTCTTGCACCATTTGTTGCGTCGTATAGAAATTTTAAGGCTAAAGGGTGTGTTTGGTTGGCGGATTTGGGTGCTTCTTCGTGTGATGATGAGTTTAGGAGTTATCTTGATCGGGATGAAGAGGATCGGAGTTGGCTTGACGAAGAGCTTGATGATGAAGGACGCCAGAAGATGGAGGCGGTGCGGAATCAACACATGACTTATGATTATTGTAAGGATGAACGTAGGTTCCCTAACGGCCTTCCTAAGGAGTGCGTCGTTCAGGCGACGCCATTAAATTTAGGATGAAGGGAGGAGAGTCTGATTATTATGATTTGTTTTAGAAGTCCTGCGTTTTATTTTGTTCTCTTTTTTTCCCTTGTGAATCTCTTGTTTATTTTAATCTGATACATTTTTTTTTTTTAAAAAATCCAATAGATATTAAGAGGGTGCAGTCGAAATTCTAATTCGTTGGTATCATTCGGTTACTGTTTCAATATTTTGACCATATTCACATATAATTTACGACATATTACAAGTTGGACCCAAATTTCATTATATAAAGAGGGTGAATACTTCATGAAATAATATTCAAATTTAGAAATCTTATAATTAGAGAGAAAGAGAGAAAATAGTTTTTAAAGATTTGAAGAAATTTTTCGGTGGCGATCCGGATAAAAAAAATATGTAGATAATGTTAACATTGAGAAGAACTCACGAGAGACTCATTGTGAGATACTTTTTACGGTTTTGTTGACAATTTAGGTGTTAATCTAGACAAAATTTGATAAAAAAATTATCCAAAAAAGTAAAAAATGATCCCCGAGTAGCAGACGGTGACCCCCCACCTTGTTACCAGTGTCGCCACCCCTGACCGGCGCCGGCGCCAACAGGGTCCAATCTTAAAATCACTATATATTCTTCGTTATAGCCCCGTTTGTCAATCCGTTTGCGCCTAAGCGTTCGTATTTTCATCTACTTCGTTATGATCTACTTTTCTGATAATTTGTTTAATATATGTGTTATTTCTTGTTAAGTACGTAGTTTTCTCATTTACGAGTAGCATCACGTGACTGAACGTAAGTATTTATTGTGTATGCTTAGGGTGAGAATGATGGTGAATTCGATGACGAATCAATGACTGTACCAACCATCCCGCTCTGTGCTGGTGCATGCCAAGAAGGACGATCGGTGCGTACGACCAGCGTCCTAGCACCGACCATCAAGTTAGCATCCACTTGGGGTGTCATCATCATCTATTGTTCTAGTCACTGCTCCCACTCCAACCTCACGTGCCTCTTCTCCTCTAGCTCGCGCACACAGTCGTCGGCCCTACACCTCCTAGTCGAAGCATTGGCGTACTGTGTACGCCTCCTCTCTACAGCAGCTAGGTTAACAGGGGTCATAGGGCCTGCGATGAGCTCTCACCACGCTCAGACGAGCCCCTACCCTACCCTCAAACAAGCCCATGAACTTACCCTTGCACTTACCCACCTTCTGCTATTTAGCGTAAAAGTTAGACAAATTACATTTAAAGTTAGTCAAGACCAATCGAGGTTTGTCAATACCGGTCAAACGAATATTACTGTAGTTCAATGTCAATATTATTAAAACAGAACATAACTGATTAAAACATGCAGAATCGGTAAAAAAACATGCCAATAGACCTTCAGAATGTCTAAAACAGGTAAAACAGTTGGAAAAACATTCGAAAAAATGAATCAAGCCAACAAAAGCTAGAGTCGCCGCCAGCTGGAGCACCTACGCCATCTGAAAGGGGCCCACATCCGCGCCACTTGGGATGCAACCACACCCGTGCCAGGTTGCTTGATCTTGCGTCCGTGTAGGTTTGCTGGTGTGGGCGTTGGCGTCCACTGCCCGGCCAGTCCCGATATCAATTTTTTGACTACTTTTGCTACTTTTTGGCCTTATCATGAGTCTAATTCTGCTACAAAACTGTAATTATGATAGAAAAGAACTTAATTAAGCAAATCTTGATAGAAAACTTGCATCGGCTACCTCTTCTGCTCCCGCCCGCTTCTAGAGAGAATTATAGAGACATAAAGAGTTTTGTGAATTTGAAATGAGGTGGAGCGATAGAATAAGGTAAATGTGTATATATAAAGTATTGGAGGGAAGGGCGAAATCGTAAAGTTTATGTAAATTTCAACTGCACGAAGTGAAAACATGACTGAGCGTACAAGTTTAGGATATTAAGTAGTACTAGTTTTGGTAATTTAACTACTTCATTGTTTCGTTCCACCTTTGTTGCAATGGGTCGAGGTCGACTCCGCTCTTTTGGGTATTCTCAAGCGTTTGACATACAGCTTGAGCCTGCCTTTTTTTTCATGTCCGGTCCAATTTTCACCTATCACATCCCTCTTGCCATGATGATGTCTTGGAACGTGGTATTACCTCTGCCTTGCGATATAGGTTAAGCTAGCATGCTTTCCATCCACTGCCACCGATTCTACTCTTCTTCCCCTGTCCATAAAGCTCAGCTTTAAGATTTCACTTATGCATGTTTGAACCTCTATGTCTCTTCTGCGTTAATATTTAATTGCCTTTCCTCAGTCTTAACCATGAAAGTCTTGGGGGTGTATGATGCTTTACTTTGCTACGATCGTTGTCTCCTTGGCCATTTCTCCCATGATGAACTTCCCCTCACTTCCCTCTCTGTCTCGCTTCACGAAAGTTGGAGCATGTTTGAAGGATTTCACCTTTTCAAGGTGGGTCCTAATTACTTTGTCATTGAGTTCAAACAACTCGAAGTATTGCATGCGATTTTGGTATGGAGCCCTTGGCTAGTTAATAATCTCCTATTTGTTATCCAACGTCTTGAGTCTGGGCTCACCCTTGAAGAGCATGAATTCTAATGAACCCCTTTATGGGTTCGTGTCTTCGATATGCCACGCACACACTACAATTCTAGCTTGTCAAGAGAGTGGCAGCTAAGCTGGGTCAATTCACAAGGGTGATGAAAGATCCCGTCCTCTCTAGATTTGGGTATGTCTGCTTCAAAGTCCTACACAATATTCACTCCCCAATCTTGAGGTCTAGGCTACTTTCTCTAGATGGCCAAGATCATGATATCAAGATCACTTACAACAATATGCTGAATATTTGCGCCGCCTATGGCATATTCCTTCATGACACTACCCTCTACCCGGTCCCGGTTGATTTTGATAAGGATGATTCTTCTTATGGGAGGTGGCTTCGGTCTGATGTCTTGCTCGCATGGGCTCTTCACAGCACCCCCTCCCCCTGCCACTTACTTCTTGGTTATCGTTGGGGGGTATGTTATCTGATTTGTTGGGAAACGGCCAACCAATAGTCTCAACTGAAATACGGTTGGGGCTTTCTTCTAAAGGCTCCTCTTCGGGTCAAGGAATGGAAGGAAGTTCCTAACCTATCTGTTGACACCATGCAGCTTGATGCTCCAACCTCTACACAAAGCCTTGGTAAGTGTCAACTCGATCAACATCTGGTGGTAGCATCAAGAGAGGAAGCTTAGGACTTGCAAAGGCTAGAGTTGGACCGAAAGGGGAAGAGGGTCTTGGTTGTTGCTCCGGGTATTGCTGATGGAAAGGAAGGAAGCACTCGCATTTGGAAGACCGTGGGTGGTGCTACAACATTGTGTAAGCCTTGTGGCAGTGACGGTAGATGAAGCTGAAGGCTTGGTGGCTGATTATCATGGGCCTAGTCATGTTCAATGATGGTTTTCATATTTTATTTTCTTAATCTGGTTATTAGGGATAATGGTATTTTTATCCTTAAGATGGTCTGGGGCTCTTTCTTCTACCCTTGTTTTGTTTTTTGATTACCGTCTATGAAGATTTTAAGATTTAGTTTACATTTTCATGTGCAGGTTTAATGTTTTTAGTTTCATGGTTGCTCCACTTGGATAACACACTTCTACTTCTAGGGTTGTGTAAATGACTAACACTTAGTCCTGCTACTCTACAACAACCCATGTTGGCTCTCATTGCTTATAGTAGACTTGCCGATGTTTCGACCTCTAGAGGTTATTTTGACTTTAATCTTCCTTAAATGATACCTAGGGTTGTAATCCATCATTAATCAATCATGGTCAAGGTTAAAAAACAATGTGTTTGACATGTGTCACATGCAAAATACGTCTCCAGTCGCACGCCTCACCTAGAATTAGTTCTCAACATAACTTTTTTTAAACCAACCATCCGTTGATATTCCATTCAATTTACACATGTGGAAACGATTTCATCCTGAAGCAAGGCAAGAGCCACTAAGGCTACGACTAATTGCAACCTGGTCTCATTGGGATGTTGCGTGAGTAACTTTGGAGCCTATCACACATTACCTAACCCCTAGAAACCTAAATACATACCAAAACCTCTAACCACTAAGAAACTAAACTAAAGACCTAAGGGAGAAGTTTACTTAAGTATGACATACAAACTATGAATGAATCTAAAAAAAACTACTAACAAATAAACACAAAAACCAACAAAGCAAACCATAATTAACTAAACGATATTATCTTTTGCTAAGAAGACTTAACCATGTCATAGCAGTCAGTGATATCTCTCTTGGCATCATTTGTGCCTAAAAAAATGATGCTGCCCTGATTTGTCGTCTAGCTTTCCCTGCTACCCTTCAGCATCAACCACAAAATAGATCAACACCACCTTGTAAACATTCCACCACATAAGACAAAAGATTGCACCTTTGTTTCCCTCTCATAGTTATTGTACTGAGCAGACAGATAACGTTGGTCTTGCTCCCCACCCAATCAGCCTTCATTCTTCTATTTTAGCACCGCAAAAAGGACATGCAACAGGTGATCCAAAATCACCATCTCCTGAAAGAGATAAATCAACACATATTGTGCACATAAAAGAAACCGGATGGTGAGGTGGCTATTGCATGTCCCTATCCTCCATGCTGCTGAACAAGAAGGATGTCAACCGAATATGAGCAGCCCAGTGATGTCATCCAAGACATCAATGTTGCTTTTCTGGTAAGTAGGGGAACATGTGTTGGTTTGAGGTCGAAGACCACCAGGACCGAAACTGAAGATTCTATGGATGTGATCACCATTTCGATGGAGACCGGATGAGCTGACATATGTAATTGAAAGATGATGGTGGAAAAGGGAAAGCAAAAGAAAAAGTGAAACAAATAGAAGATTTAAAGAAGTTGACAATGGGGGAATTTGACATGCAAATGACGGTAACTACCGAAAAAGAGACTATTACACCTAAGAGCTAAAGATATAAACATGAGCAACAAAAAGGAGAAAGAGGAAGGGAAAAGAGCAGCATAAGCCATATGAGAAAACAATCAGTGGCGGAGGCAGGCTTTGCCTGGAGTGAGCAAAACACCCCCTAACTTTGTTAAATTACATAAATTTGTAGTGTAAAAATTTTTTTTTTTTAGAAAAATTTAGTAAAAACACCCCCTAATTTTTTATAATTCTGTCTTTGACCCCCTCAACTTGTATTTCTGGCTCCGCCCCTGAAAACAATCACAACAGAACCTAGGAGAGAGCTACTTGATTATGCTTGAAACGGTGGGAAAAGGTGAAGAGGCTGGATGCTTCTTCCGAAGGGAGAATGAGAGCTCATGCCGAAGGGAAAGGTCACCTATAATATTTTGATTAGACTATTCTCAACATAGCTTTTAAGAGGTAGATGGAGAATATTACTCAACTTCTATAAGCTATATATTATAAGGAGATAAATATAATATCATTCTGTGCATATTACTGTTTACACTTTTTTTAATGGTTTCAAAACCTTTATAACCTACAATTAGCTACCTAAATTATTTTGTGCCTCTAATTATTTTTAACTTATTAAAAATCACATTTAATTGTGCTTATATGTTTTTGTCACGTACTTATTATTTGGTTTTCTCTCATGTACTAAATGGAGAAATCCGTTTGATGACTCGTTGCTTGCACTTGACAGCTTCCAATATTGCAGTTTGATCCTACCTTTTCTCTTTCACTTTATTTATTTTGACAGTTCACGACTAGTATGGCAGCTGACCGGAACAATTGACATCAAACGGACCCATAAGCAGTTTTCAAGTAAATAAGATGGAAATATAGGCAAAATTTTATGTAAAATAACATAGAAGTATAAGAGTATATATATAAGTAAGCCACTAGGTACATAAGATGAAACTATGAGGTAGAGATTATTATAACAAGTCTGATCTGGAGGTCTGACAAAAAGCTCAACCAGACAAAATCCAAATAGATTACTAGGTGATTTAAGAAAAAAATCAAGCCTAAACATGTTGGTCTAGGAATAAGTTCGATGAGCTCGATTGCTTGAAGATAAGTGGTAAAAATATGCAATTAAAGAGTTTATATAAATCTTCATTTTATTTGGTTTATAACTCATCTTCACCACTTTATAGAGTATATGGTTATTATTTGAGAACTTATACATTTTGTGTATATTTTAGGTAAAAGCTTATGTATTGATGGTTGAAAGAGTTTTTCTCGTGCTTGGACGAAGTTTTGATTTCTCAAGGATTATAGCGCAACAAATGGGGAACAAATCGGAGCCAGAATAAAGAACTTATGCCCTGTATAAGGCATGGCTAACCTTGTGTCTAGTCATACAGGTCCGGCAGAGGCCGCAAGTGGGTTCCGGGAGTCAAGAACGTTAGATTCCAGGGGCTGAGAGAAAATGCGTACAAGCTATAAGTGGTCAGGTATGTATCTAGCTGGACACACACGGACAAGACCTCGCGCATACATACTAGACGTGTCTGGACATGCTTTCGGACAAGGAGATCCGGATAGTACACTAAACACAACAACTCCCCCGGATAGAATACAAATCGTGAAACAAACTAGAGAGATTGTGGCAAGACTCTGGACATCTTTCACAAAACGCCACAAGGAACAAACAGACAGATACGACAAATAGAAGGAAGAAAAGAAAGAAAGGAAAAGGGAATCCTACCTGAAATACCCCGTAATTAAAAATAGTGGTTAATTAGGCTAATAAGTAATTTAGAGGCTTAATTAAGTGTAAATAATCATGAGGGAACAAATCCTGAAGAAAACGGATCCTTAAATGGATTAAAAGCATTACCGAACCTTAAAGCAACGTTTTTCGAGGTAACCGGGAAAACGTGTCTTTAACGGGTCAAATAGACTTGTAACAATTTTAGTCAACTAATAATTCATTAATAAATATTAGTGAGGCTTTAGAACCAATAAAATCAATAAAACGAGAGATTAGTAAAAACTATAAAAAAACGGGAAGTTGTGGGGTAGAAATATAAATAACACAAACTTATGTGTCCACTTTGAAAATAAAAAAAGTAAAAGTGTTATGTGTGTGTGGTGTGTCCGATTGGACCCTCCCCTCACACTCCCCTCTATTTACAAAAGACAAAAATAATTAAGTAAACACTCACCTCACCTTTATTCTCTCTCTCTTCCATTTCACTCCCTCACTCACGTGAACACACCCCTCCTCACTCTCTCTTTTCTTTCTTCTTCAACCCAGCCGATTTCCATGGAGTTTTGAAGACCCCTCACAAAACTACCACTTCTCTCCTCTTGTTACTCTAGCAAACCTCTTCCAAAAATTACAAAACTTACACCATTGTCTTCCTCTCCTCAAGAGCAACACTTCTCTCTTTTCAAAATCCGGAAAAGAGCACTTTCGATTTTATGGGTATATCCCATTTGGAGTTTCAAGACCATCATTAGAAGACCCTCCTTCTCCTTGTTCTATTAAGGTAAAAACATCTCCAAAAACTCCATCTTTTTCTAGCCTCAAAGGCAAAACGAAATTCATGAACTAAACCCTTGTTCTTCCTCTTGTTCTAGCCGATTTTTGGCTTGTTGGTGGAGTTGGAAATATTGTCCTTGAACCACTCCAAGCTTCATTTGCCCCTTGGAAGGTAAAATAAATTCAAACCCTAGAATGTGTTAGAACTTTCATAATGGTTAGGGTTAGTTTTAGTATTAAAATGGTGTATTAATGTATATCTATGTAAATGGTTGTAGTGTTAGAGGAATTGAGATTACAAAACGGTAGAGATAGAAGGAGGAAGAAGCAGAGAACTAGAAGAGAAACAAGGTAAGAATGCTCATTGTGTAGCCTTGTATATTTGTGTTTGTGAATAGATTTTAGAAATAAAAAGGTGTATTGTAAAATGGTATTTTGTTTAGAGTAATGTGTAAGAGAATATAGTATTTGAAGCTTTAAAGATGTGTAAAACGTATTGAAAACAGATTGGGAATTAGTGTTAAGGTGCAGGAATTTTTATGAGTGGTTTAGTGTTGTTGTGGGTATATGAGAGCTTGTATATTGATGTCTATTGAAACAGGTGAAATGAGTGTTGAAATGTGAACTAGAATATGTGGTGAGAGTGTAAAAATATAGGGAGGTTATGTCAAAATTTATATAGGAATAGAACACTTAGTGAATTTTAAACTAGGTGACTAAGGTGAGTGTGTAACAGATTTTTATTAAGATAGGTGGAGGGTAAGTTGAGAGAGATAGATAATGTATTCTAATACATTAGGAGTGTTAGAAATGACATTAGAAGAGGGAACTAATGTGGGAGAGAGTTAGAACAAAAATCTGTAGCATAAGGTAGTGATGGAAGAAACTAGTGTAAGTGTTGATTGAACTTGGAAAATTATTGTGAGTGAATGAGTATAGAAAGGTGTAAAGAGTTAATGAGTGAATTAGGTGTATTAGGAGGTTTAATTAGTGTTAAAACATGTGGGATTAAGTGTAGGAACAATGGGGAAGTAATGGTAGAAGAGGGACTGAAAACAGAGATTAAATAATGCAAATACGGGGGGGGACCGAACTTGCAAGGTCGGTCGAGCCCAGATTTACAAAGAGGGAAAGCTTCTGGAATCGACCGGACTTGCGACCGGACTTGCAAGTTCGGTCGGACTAGAAAATTTTCCCGTTGTAACCTATGAATGGACCGACCTTGCGGACCGGACTTGCAAGGTCGGTCGACTCAAAAATTTTCGGCGGGTAAGCTACTGGAATGACCGACTTGCGACCGGACTTGCAAGGTTCGGTCGGGCTAAAATTCGCCTGTAGCGTAACTTACTGGAATGGACCGACCTTGCGACCGGACTTGCAAGGTCGGTCGACTCAAATTTCGAAACCAAACTTACTGGAATGGACCGACCTTGCGACCGGACTTGCAAGGTCGGTCGGCCAGAAGAATTTCGGTAAGGGAGCTACTGGAATGGACCGGACTTGCAAGGTCGGTCGCAAGTCCGGTCCGGTCAAAAAAAAATTATTTAAATTAAATAATATATATATATATATATATATATATGTACATGTATGAAAGCATGCCAAAGTAAGTAAGAAAGTGGACCTAAGTAATGAAAAATAAGTAAGTAAAGTGTAGTGTAAGAAGTGTAAGGACATAGTAAGTAGGAAGTAAGTTGATGATAGGTAAATTAATCATTCAATTGTATGTATGTAATAGGACTTGATTTGTGACACCGAATGACGTTTGGAAACACGTGCAACGGTGAACGGTATGGATTCCTCATGCCCCGTATGCTATCTTGGTTACTCTGATTTGTGTGTTGTGTGCTAAGTGATCACCAAATAAGATAAATGCACGAATCGGAGTTAATATGCATACTTGTGATTATGTAGTGTTGTATGTTGTGAATATTCTCTTAAATTTTAGTTTGTATAATTCATGAAATGTTTGGATGATAATGAATGTGTGTACGTATGATGTACTGTACCGTGACCGTTTATTATTGTGTTTGGACTTCTAACTTATTCCTAACAAGCTAACCATCCTAACTTAAAAGGGTAATTAAATTGGAATGAGTAGAAGTCCGATATAGTTTCGGCCACGCGTGAGGATGCGGAGTCACGAGAGGTTGGCTCCAATTCCTGACTCTTAAACTGGTCCGCGCCCAAATCCCTTAAGTGGGTAGCATCCCGGATTGGTGAGTCAAGTAAATCCCGAAGGTGGGACGGCGTAGTCCCCAGGGCCGGAGGTCCCGACGACTTAACTTGAGTATAAGTAAGTAAGTAAGAATGAGTAAGTAAAGTGAATGAAAGTAAGTAATTGTAAGTAAGAAAAAGTAAGTAATGAGTAAAAGAGTAAAAGCATTCCGATTAACCCGGATGCATAATTTGGCTAACCTTGTGAAGGTAAGTGAGATGTATGCTATGATATTGTTGCCTTGAATTGTGTAATGAATTGTATAGCATGTATGTTGTATGCAAAGCATATATGTATGAAAATAATGAACAGCATGTTTAGTGGACGTCAAATAGTCGGCGTGCCCTAGCTAGCACGCGGTATATGCGGAGTTTATACGCAGCGTTTGCTGAGCCCCTTGGGGCACCATTTTTACTACACGCAGGTACCCGTGAAGGATGAAGACTAGGAGGGTTGAAGTTTAATTTTCCCGTCTTTCTTTTGGTTTGTAAACAATGAGTTTATGATGGGTGTACTAAGTAGTACATGGCTACAGTTTTTGAATAGCCGGTGTACCATGGGGTACACCTTTTTGGATTTTGGATGGAATGGGAATTGGTATAGATGAGTAGCCTTAGAAACTCATTCTTTTGGAACTTAGAAATGATGTAATCGAATATACTTTAATACTCGGTGATCCAATGATGTAAGTATCTGGTATATGGTATTTGGCAAGTAATTTTAGTAGCTCGGTATATTATGTTCATCAGACCGTGACTGTAAGTAAGGTAAGCCTAGCTAGCCGTATGGGCGGTACCACCCGCCGTAGTAAGTATGTAATATTTCCGCTGCGAACTCGTAGGATTAACAGGACGATTAGACGGTAAGTATAGGATTAGCGGTTGGGGTGTTACACTACCTCCATTGGAGCTGCCTCACCTTATTTATCGCTATTTCTCGCCCTTTTGTTTTCTTTCATTTCCTAATGAGTAGTTTCTTGTGTACCTTGAAATAGGAGTATAGTCCTATATCCCCTAACATGCTTGGATTGTCCACTTCTTTCAATATAGTTGTTTTCTCTCTTAAAGCTTATTGGATGCTCTGGATTAATCTCCTATGGCATTTATGGTGGTTCCTAGCAACATGTGTTCTTGAGTTAGAGATTATGACCAAAAGAGAGCGAACCTAATAAATTAGTTGGTAAATCCTATTTCAGTTATTGAGAGCTTATGATTAATGCTATTTAGTGATTGGAACCTGACCTAAACCGAAGGGTGCATTTAGCTAAGTAATATTTGATTTATCCGTGATATGGAAAGTCATTATATTAGTTTTAATAGATAACTAGAGTGAAGTGGGTAATGTTTGGGTGTATTTGGGTAATTACAACCATCTTAGGGTGTTTTTCCATCCATCCAATTAAAATTCCATTTTAATTTACTTATTTGTCATGCCAATTGACTTTATTGAACAACTAACTAAACCCTAATTTACCACTGTTATTTTGCTAAGTACAAAGGTAGAGAGATAGTAACCAATTTCCTTGTGGATACGACAATTATCCTCAGTTCCCACATATTATATACTACTATTATAGTATTTTGCACAACACCTAGACAAAAATCAGGCTAAAAAATCAAGTCAGGCCAAGGCATAATTTTGAGTGCGCAAGAAAAGTCAAGCCCAATTTTAATAATATATATTATTTTCTAAATAAAATGTAAATTAATATATATAAATATTTAAATTGTAAATAATATTGAAAATTAATTATTTAAATATAGTAATTATATTTAAAAATAAACTCATGCGAGCGGACTAGACAACAGCAAAGTTTTCAAAAAGTCGGCCTAGTGTGGCCTGAAAAATATTTATTTAAATTATAAAAACTATTTATTTAAATCATATATAAACTTATTTAAATTTTATTAATTATATATAAAAGTTAAAAAACTGTGTCGGACATGTCTGGCATTGACAAAGTTCAAAATACGCCTGAAAAATTAAAAACTAGGCCTCGAACACTAGAATCAGGCTCAACGGGCCTAAAAGACGTTGTTGGCTCGACCTAAACCTAGCCCACCCGCTCGAATGATCAGCTCTAGATACACCACATTTGAAATGAATTTTTTGAAACTTTTCATTGATGGTGGTTGGTAACATGGCTATAGCTTTTCTATGGACGTTGTAAGTTGTATGTTGTTGTTATGATAAGAGGGAGCTAGAATAGACAAAAAAACTAGTTTTTGGAAGAGTAAAATAGCAATTATAATAGTACATAAAATTTAATGTCATATTATGGACTTTTAAATTTGTAGTGACTCATTGTTAACTTAAGTTGTAGTAGCACATTGTTAACTTAAGTTGTAGTGGCATATTATGAACTTAAAATGATGTCATCAGATGAAAAATAGTCGTTTACTAGGGCCGATTAACGAGGAAGTTAACATCCGTTAGCAAATAGTGACACATTGTGAGTTACAAAACTTTTTTGTGACATATAAAAGTAAAATTTAAAATCAGGATATTTCACAAATTATGAAACTTTGTAGTGAGAATTATAAATTTTCCTTTCTTAATTTGAACAAAATGAAAATGTCCACACATAAAACCCTAGTAAGCATAAAAAAAAGCAAATATACCTATGTTTGGGTGCAGTTCCATTAAATTCTAATGGTCGCATTTGTCATTATTGATCGTCATCATTAGGGCTGATAATGGGTCGGGTTCGGGCCGGGTGAAGCTTCACCTGCACCCGTCACCCGTTTCTAATGGTGGTCATCGGGTCCGGTTCTACCCGGAACCGATTGGAACCGGCCGGGTTCCGGGTAGAACCGGCCGGGTACCGGTGGGAACCGGAACCGGCCGGGAACCGGTGGGATCCGGAACCGGAACCGAACCGCCTCAGCCGGATCCGAATACGAATACATGTTTTGAGATACAGGCCCAGACCGGAACCGGAACCGTTTGGAACCGCCTGGAACCGTCGTCGGATTCGGAACCGGTAGAAGTTACCGTATAATATTTTAGAATGTATTAGTAATTTAGTATTACTTTCTTTCCATGTAATCTTTTTTTTAAGACTTACAAATTGAAATCATGTAACCTCTTAGTAGTTGTACTCTTTTTCCTTATTAGGGTTTTCCCAATGGGTTTTTACCTAATAAGGTTTTAATGAGGCAGTGAATCATATAATAAATTCTCTTTGTTCCTTTTTTGTAAATTCAATAAAAATTCATAAGTCTTTGTTTCTTACACATTTAAGATTATAAACTTGAAAAATAACCTATCTAGGAGTAAAGTGGATTAAAAGAGCAACGTGTGCGCTCAAACGGATCTCAAATCGGAGCTAAAACTAAACAACTGGAGCCGATCGAATCTTTCCGGAACCGCTCCGGAACTGGTCGGAACCATTCAGAACCGGAACCGGTTTTTTGACTGAATCCGAAGCGAATCCAGATTTCATAACCGGAACCGTCCAGACCGGTTCCGAATACGACTACACATTTTCCGGAACCGGAACCGGTGGAACCGGAACCAGAACCGGACCCGTGGCCACCATTACCCGTTTCCACCCACGATAAGTGCGAAATACATCTATTTTTATGGCTTTAATTCTTCCCATTTTAACAACAATTCATGTCATATTTCTCACTTATCATATGTTTTTCTTAGATTTATGTTTTGATGTGAACTGATGCATTTTATGTGTGTAATGTAGGAAAAATGCATTGGAGTTCAATACATTATTTTATGAATTAATCATGAATTAATCATATACATGCTGCTGGAGCACACCATTCAGTCACGGAAATTCACTCCAAATATATGATTGCTGCATCATGGAATCACGTGGACTTCACCACACTCACGGCCCATGGTAATTATCATCATTTGTAAATATTTAAGGGCTGGCCCTTATGGACTTACGCACCACTGAACATCATGCACGCGATGCTAATTGTTTTTAGCCAAATTCTTGGCTACATGGTAGCCAGATAGCTACATACAGGGAAGAGACAGGGGAGGACGCGCCTGACGCGCGCCTAACTAATTTGTTTTTTTTTTAATAAAGGCGTGCGTGCGTTTGTTTTTTTTTTAAATTTTTTTGTCTTTTTCCTTTTTTATTGAAATTTTTTTAAAATATTATAACTTTAATATATAGGTCTAAAATGAAAAAAAATATATCATTGTTCATCTAAATTCAAGCTCTTCAAAACAAGACTAGTCATGTATATGTTTTGACAAATTTTTTAAAAAATATTTTTACATGTATAGTGCACAAAACGTAAAAAAACTTGTACAGATGGTCATACAAACCTGTACAAATGTTCATTAAAACATGTACATCCACACGTAAAAACTTGTACATCATCGCAGTAACTCGACAGGTTTTAGAGTTTGTGGTAGTGGGTTTAAGGTCGTTAGAGCCTAAACCAGCCACTGCAAATACTCTAAAAATACCTTCGACATTCTTTAGCTATCCTAGGGTGGGTTTTTGGGTGTTTAGGGGGTAGGGTAATCTATTTGGAATTTGTTTCGTACTTTACATTGTAGCAACTAACTCGACAGGTTTTTAGGGTTTGTAGTAGCGAGTTTAGGGTTGTTAGACCCTAAACCCGCAACTGCAAACCCTTAAAATGCCTTCGACGTTTTTAGCTATCCTAGTGTGGTTTTGGGGTGTTTTCGGGGGTAGGGTAATCTATTTGGAACCGTTCTATACTTTACATTGTAGCAACTAACCCGACAGGTTTTTAGGGTTTGTGGTAGCGGGTTTAGGGTCGTTAGACCCTAAACCGCAACTACAAACCCTAAAAATGTCTTTGACGTTTTTAGCTATCCTAGGGTGGTTTTGGGGGGGTAGGGTAATCTATTTGGAAACCATTCTATACTTTACATTGTAGCAACTAACTCGACAGGTTTTTAGGGTTTGTGGTCGCGGGTTTAGGGTCGTTAGACCCTAAACCCGCCACTACATACCCTAAAAATGCCTTCGACGTTTTTTAGCTTTCCTAGGGTGTGTTTTAGGGTGTGTGGGGTTAGGCCCGTTAGGGTAATCTATTTGAAAGCCGTTATATACTTTAATGTCAGAATGTACATATTTTAATGTGAGAATGTACATGTTTTAATGTGATGATGTACATGTTCAAATGTGAGAATGTACATGTTCAATTATGAGAATGTATATGTTTTAATGTACATGTTTGTATGACCGTTTGTACAAGTGTTCTTCCTTATATGTACAGGTTTTAATTTAAGGATGTACATATATTAATTATTCGTACAGGTGTAGATGACTATCTATATCTTTTTAATGTGAGGATGTACATGTTTTTACGTGAGGATGTACATGTTTTAGTGAACATTTGTACAGGTTTGTATGACAATCTGTACAAATTTTCTTTTACATTCTATGCTCCATACATGAAAAAATAACTTTTTTAGAAGTTGTCAAAATATATCCATAATTGGTCTTGTTTTGAAGAACTTGAATTTAGATGAACAATGATATAATTTTTTTTCATTTTGGACTTATATATTAAAAGTTATAACAATTTAAAATTTTATGATAAAAAAAAAAAAAAAAAAAAAGAGTAAATTACTCAGAACCCCTTAAGGATTGGGCATAATACAGTTAACCCCCTTGTGTTTATCATAATTATTGGTAACCACCTTGAGGTTATAGTATCTTTGACTATAAGCCCCCGAACTATAAATCCGTTAATCAAAACATTAACAATGTGTTGACCCATCAGCTTAATCACATTATTAATAGTGAACCTAGAGCAACAACAACGATTAATCAACATTGTTTAACTCTCCTTTATCCCAATTAAGATGCATTTTCGAGCTAGGGTTGATATTTTTCAGACAATAAGAAGGCTGATTAAACAGTGTTTTTTGTCCAGCATGTTATTAATAATATGATTAAGTTGATGGGTCAGCACGTGGTTAACGTTTTGATAATAGAATTATAGTTCGGGGGTTCATAGTCAAAAATACTGTAACCTCAAGGAGGTTACCAATAATTATGATAAACACAATGGGGTTAACTGTATTATGCCCAATACTCAAGGGGGTTCCGAGTAATTTACCCTAAAAAAAAAACAAAAACAAAACTAAAGACAATGGCGCCGGAGGCGCTGAAACAAAAAAAAAAGAAAAAAAAAGAAAGAGTCGCGAGCGCTCCAGCCATCTGGCTACACTTGGTTGTAGGTAAGACAGCCCGTTGTTTTTATCAAAGTCATGGATTAATTAATCATGAGTTAATGATAAAACAATCACGGAGAGCACACGTCGCTTGTATATAAAAAGAAGTTAGGGCTCCAACAGGGGTTGTCACCAACTCACGCCCGCCGCGCTCCAGCAGAGAGGCTTCGATCTCTCCTTCCACACCCATAACTCCACCATTGTTAGCACACCATATTTTTGATAGAGGATTAATGCAGAAACACGTGACGACAAAAAGCGGAGCGGCGATCTTCTTAACAGAGTTTCTTCTTCCTTTTTATCTAAACTGTCAATGTGTTCTTCCTTTGTTATTTTTAGAGTTATGTTTGACTAATTAGCCTAGCTCCCCGGGTTGGGGTAGCAAACCGAATCTTTATGTTTATTTTGTAATCTTTTCTCTGATTATAATTGCAGTAGTTTAATTTCTGTTCTTCATGCGCTTTAATTTTCTAGCTAATTATTAAAGCAATATTTGTAGTTTTCTAATCAAAATGCGGCGCTGAGATTAGTTAACAAGACATAGGAAGTTAAACCGGATTAATGACTAGAAGCATGGTTTGGCTATAGGTTAATCTGTCTCCAATAGGAATTGTGTTTAATGCTATTAACTTGATAACTTGGGCATGGTTTGCGGCTTGTTATTTCAGTTGGTTAGGATTCGTTGTACAAGGACCGGTCAACGAACTATTTATAATTCCTGAGTTTATTGCAGAATTATGGAAAATTTTATTGATAGATTAATAAAGTGAAGGTTTGGAGAACAATCCGGGGTGCTTCTTTAGATTCAATCTTTATTTCTTTATTTAGTTTATTTTTATCTTTTTACTGTTTCATTATTTTATTATAGTTTGTTTAGTCATTTTTTTTATTAAACTAAGTAAAACCTGAAAAAGTGACGTTTCTTGTTTTCTTAGTTTAGTTTTCTCGGTTAGTAAATAAATTGTCAATTAATTGAACGAGGTCCCAGAGATCGACAACTCCACTCAATTCACTATTACGTAAAACGATAGGTACACTGCCTAGGTAGAGATAGTAACATATTTCTGCTAACAAGTTTTTGGCGCCGTTGCCGGGGATGTCTAACACGGTTAATTGACATATTTATTTAATCTGATTTTATTCTTTCTTCTTTTATTTTAGTTTTTGTATTATTTTATTTCGATAAGTTCGTTGATTTTTATCTTGTCTCATGAGTTTCTATAAAATTTTGTGTTGCTTAGACACGTAGACTTTTAGGATTTGCTTTATTTGTTTTGATTTGCTTTCTGTTCGATTTGTTTTTGTTTTTTTTTTCACTCGTTTAATTCTACGTAAAAGTCAATTTCGATTAGTTAGACTTAGGATTACGTTTACACTTTTAGGATTTATTTGCTTTTCGTTTTTTTTTTTTTTATTTGTTTAATTTTGTCGTACTTGATTTTCACGGCCTGCTTTTCAATCTAACTAGCACTTTGGCAAGGTCAACTTCACATAAATTTGATTTTTCCATTTTCACAGCCGTATCTATTTTACTTTCAATTTTGTGAGCAGTGCGTAGTTTATTTTCTTTTTCTTTTTGATTTTATTATTCTTTATTTATTTTACGTTACTTTTTTTAGTAATATCCTTTTATTTAAATCTTGTTCTTCATTCTTATTATTTAATTTTGTTTCTGTGTTTCTAGTCTATTTTTTTTTCTATTTTACTTTTTATTTCTGTTTTTGTTTTTGTAGGCAAAGATGGAGTATAACATGGATGAGTTGAGGAGAGTGTTGACACAATTGGAAACGACGGTTGCGATAATGAACATAGAGTGGAATTTGAACAGGCATAATCAGCCAAGTGCTCAGAGCTACAACCAGAATCAGCGACAAGATTATTACCAACCACAACAATCGTCTTATCGACAACCTTATTGGTGGGAAGGTGAGCATACTAGAATGCAGATGGAGGAGCAACAATTCTACACTTATCAGGAGCCCCTGAGGAGGATACGAGCAAGATAGAGAGTATGTTGGAGGAGCTCCTAGAGCAAAGAAAAGCCACTAATGCTAAATTGGCTGAAATTGAATCTAGGTATGATGCTAAGTTTGCAGAGCAGGCAGCCAGATATGCTGACCAGACCTCCATTAATCAGAATTTGGAGAGACATATGAGCCAGCTTGCAGAGCAGCTAGCACAGGAGCAGACAAATTTCTCCCATAATCAAAGTCATTTGAACCTAGTGGACCAAATTCAAGCAGAGACTTTGTTGGGTGAAAACCATTCTAAGCCTATAATTTCTGAAGCTGAAGAGGAGTCCGATGAGGAGTTGGAGCAAATATTTGGGAATTTATATTCCCCTCCTCCTTCAACCTCAACTCAAATAGAGCAACCAGTATTTGAAGATATTCTGTCTGCACCTATCTGTAAACTAGTGGAGGTACCTGATGTGGTTGATTCCAGAGACATTGAAGAAGTTGAATCTCCCTCTGAAGTTGTCTACCAGCAGGATTATAATGTTAAGTCTCTGCAACCAGAAGAGAGTGTTTACATCCTTGAATCGGAGGAGAAAGCACCACCACCAAGTCATCAGCAACTCCCACCTTGCCTCCAGAAGCCTCAACAACAGAAGGAGGACGTTTATGTCCTTGAATTTGAGGAAGAAGAACCATCATCACATGGTCTTCTGATGGAACGACGTTACCGGCAGTATCTCCTCAAACACCAGGTTTTGAGGAGTATTTACTTTCCTATTTTATTTGCCGAAGTAACGTTTTGTTTTGATCCAGGTGGTTTGCTTTTAACTACTGTCTATTTCATTTCCCTGGCAAAGTTGTTGTCTACTTTTATTTTTGATCCAGGATAACGAAGTGGTAGTCTAGCCAAAGACTATAAAGATGGGCAGCTTACTGGGAGGCAACCCAATGGTTAAATTTATGTTTTAATTTTGGTTTTGTTTTCTAGTTTTATTTTTTATTATAGGTAGTTTTATTTACTGAATTTTCGTTTCTAGGTTTATTTTGTTTATTCAAAAGTGGCAATGGTGCCTGACTTTTAACGCGACGCTTTTTAGCGTTTTTGTGGTAGTTGTGAGTGTGTGCACGAGAAATTTTTATTATGGTGTTTGATGTTCTCTAAGACTGGACACTTGCTTGGATGAAAGTGTGAGGAATGATGCTACCCCCTTGTTCGAGCTTAAGTGTGAGGAAGGGAACCTTCCTCAATCTACGATATCAGGGGAGTTTCAGTTTCTTTTATTTTAATGTTTGTGTTCAGTCTATCATGCTATAAATGCTTATTTATTTTATCAGTCCATGTGGTCACGAATGGAATTCTTTATGAGTCTGGCATATTTTGAAAGGTCTTCTCTTGATTTTTATTTTTGAACAATGAGGACATTGCTCCTCTTAAGTGTGAGGAAGTAGAGACCTTTCCCTGAAAATATGCCAGTTGCGCTTAAATGTCGTACTTGTTTTTGTCTGTCCTATTGCTTTGAAAGAATTGCTTCTTTTAAGTGCCAATAAATATTGAATCTTTAGGTGAAATTTTTTGTTGAAGTTGTTGAAAACAAGCCTGATAGCCACCTCAAGAATCTTTCTGCTTTTGGCTGTTTGTATGTATAGTTTTACTCAAATTGAATCTATTTTCACTAAAATTTGGTGGATTAGCTGATTATGAAAACTGAATTAGTCTAGTTTAGGATTTTGGGAATGATAAGAAAGTTTGGTATGAAAGAATAAGGCAAGGTACTCCGTTGATCTGAATTGAAATTTATTTCTGAACCAAAACAGGCCTCTTCATTTGGTTATTAAGTCCTTGGGGTGCTTCATCACCCATCTACCTAAGGTATTGTGATCTGGGATAGAAGGCCCAAAGCCGCTACATGGGTGAAGAAAAAAGTCTGAGGGGATGAATTAAATATGCAAATGGCAGAATAGAATGTTAAGGAAAAGGAACTTTGAAAAGTTAAATGTGTAATTCAATTTTTGCTTATTCTGATCATGAGTATGTGGTGTTGAAAGGTATCACGGAATAAGGTGTTACTTCACACCCATTGTCATCCAAAGGTTAGAGGAAGAAACGGTGGAAGATCCCAAACTATTTTGTTCCAGTTTTCTATAATCTAACTTCTCCATGCTTTTAAACTCCACTCTCTGTTTCACTGTTTGCGAAAACCTATAGCTAGTAGCAGAACTTTTCTTTTGATTGTCATTTTGCTTGTTTTCCGTCAGCAGTTCCTGAGTTTCAATACTATGGCCCTTAAGAGTAGTCATATTCTGTATTTGCTTGAGGACAAGCAAAAGCTAAGTGTGAGGGAGTTTGATAAGTGCGAAATACATCTATTTTTATGGCTTTAATTCTTCCCATTTTAACAACAATTCATGTCATATTTCTCACTTATCATATGTTTTCCTTAGATTTATGTTTTGATGTGAACTGATGTATTTTATGTGTCTAATGTAGGAAAAATGCATTGGAGTTCAATACATTATTTTATGAATTAATCATGAATTAATCATATACATGCTGCTGGAGCACACCATTCAGTCACAGAAGTTCACACTCCAAATATATGATTGCTGCATCATGGAATCATGTGGACTTCACCACACTCACGGCCCATGGTAATTAACTAATTATCATCATTTGTAAATATTTAAGGGCTGGCCCTTATGGACTTACGCACCACCTGAACATCTTGCACGCGATGCTAATTGTTTTTATCAAAGTCATGAATTAATTAATCATGAGTTAATGATAAAACAATCACGGAGAGCACACGTCGCTTGTATATAAAAAGAAGTTAGGGCTCCAACAGGGGTTGTCCACCAACTCACGCCCGCCGCGCTCCGGTAAAGAGGCTTCGGCCTCTCCATTTCTCCTTTCACACCCATAACTCCACCATTGTTAGCACACCACATTTTTGATAGAGGATTAATGCAGAAACACGTGACGACAGAAGGCGGAGCGGGGATCTTCTTAACAGAGTTTCTTCTTCCTTTTTATCTAAACTGTCAATGTGTTCTTCCTTTGTTATTTTTAGAGTTATGTTTGAGTAATTAGCCCAGCTCCCCGGGTTGGGGTAGCAAACCGAATCTTTATGTTTATTTTGTAATCTTTTCTCTGATTATAATTGCAGTAGTTTAATTTCTAATCTTCATGCGCTTTAATTTTCTAGCTAATTATTAAAGCAATATTTGTAGTTTTCTAATCAAAATGCGGCGCTGAGATTAGTTAACAAGACATAGGAAGTTAAACCGGATTAATGACTAGAAGCATGTTTGCCTATAGGTTAATCTGTCTCCAATAGGAATTGTGTTTAATGCTATTAACTTGATAACTTGGGCATGGTTTGCGGCTTGTTATTTCAGTTGGTTAGGGTTCGTTGTACAGGGACCGGTCAACGAACTATTTATAATTCCTGAGTTTATTGCAGAATTAGGAAAAATTTTATTGATAGATTAATAAAGTGAAGATTTGCAGAACAATCTGGGGTGCTTCTTTAGATTCAATTTTTATTTCTTTATTTAGTTTATTTTTATCTTTTTACTGTTTCATTATTTTATGATAGTTTGTTTAGTCATTCTTTTTATTAAACTAAGTAAAACCTGAAAAAGTGACGTTTCTTGTTTTCTTAGTTTAGTTTTATCGGTTAGTAAATAAATTGTCAATTAATTGAACGAGATCCCTGAGATCGACAACTCCACTCAATTCACTATTCCGTAAAACGATAGGTACACTGCCTAGGTAGAGATAGTAACATATTTCTGCTAACAACCCACTCCACCCGTTCCACCTGAACCCAACATGTCCCCCGATAAGGATCACCTGAACCCGACCCAATCCCGCGGGTGAAACGAGTGGAACGGGTGAGATTTTTGTTATAATCTTTAGAAAATATTAGGGTTGATTTTAAATTTATAGTAAATTTTAGGGATCAAAGTGTAATTTATATAAAAGTTTTGTGAACTTTAATTCTTAGTAAAATTTGAAGGGTCTTATCATAAATTATGAAACATATGTGGGTGAAACTGTAAACGGGTGATGAGTCGAATGAGAATCGAGGGATGGGAGAAAAAATTCTCATCCATATCTGACCTGACCCATCACCCGTTACCCATTTTCACCCGTTTATTTCTGATTTACACCCATTTATATGGGTTTGTTGAACGGGTGGATCGGATACCCGATGAGTATTGCCACCCCTTGGTCATCATCCAAACCCCTCGCGCTCTTCCTATTCTTCACATTTTTGTTCAAGAAAGATTCACAATATGCCATGAAAATTTTTCATAATTTACAATATACCCCGATTTTAAAACTCATTCTGCATATGTCATGAAAAAGTTTCATAATCACAACATGCCACTTTTTTTATTATGGGTCATTTTATGAATGTTTTTATCTTATTTTTAAATAATACAAAAATATAAATAATTACAAAGATTTTTAAAGGACAATAAAATTATAAACTATATCTAAAAAGATATAAGGTCAATAATCTTAAATATCAAACATACATAAAACTTCAAACCAATTAATTTTTGGTTCTCTTTGCTTTTTTTCCTTCTTGGATTAATTATCATTTTAATCTTCATTAAAATATTTGCAACTATGGTTTGATAATGATTAAATATTATAAATAAGAATTCATATTTCAATTTATGAACAAAATTAATTCAATATAAGATGAGATAGTTGTATATAAATTTAGGTGTTCCTCTTTAAAAAAAAAAAACTTATATACAACTACCTCATCATATATTGGACTAGTTTTGTGTATAAATTGATATATATCCTTATTTATAATGTTTAATCATTATCAACATAATTACAAAAATTTTAAAGAAGATGAAAAATGACAATTAGTCAGAGAAAGGTAAAAGCTAAGAGAATAAAAAAAATAAAAGTAAGTTACTCTAAACCCCTCTACTAAGGTTTAGCAATATTACAAGTTAGTATCTTCGGGCAACCCCCTCGAGGCATGGGGGTTGCTGACAATGGGCTCCTAAAACTATAAATTTATTTGTTTAGGCATTAATTCCCTCCGACCTAGAAACCTTCACATCACATTGTTACATCTGACACTATTATACAAAATCACACAGACAATCTCTTATTTCTTATTTGTCTCTACTTTTAAATCACTTTTTTCTCCTTCGCATCACCAAAACAAAGAACCATAACTCCAAATGAGCAACAAAAATGTACATATGAGTCTCACACTCATGGGTTTTTGTTAAATAATAGGCTAGGGAGAGAGAGATTGTGGTTAGGATTATGCTTTAATTATTGTTTAGTGCGACAATATGACACAAAGTGAAAATCTAACATGTTAAAGGAATAAGTTGTCATGTGGGAAAGAATTAGTGTTTAAGAAAACATATTTATGGCATTGTCAGAAAATCCTAGAGTTTGCCAGATATATTGATAACCTCAAAATACGAATTTGTAATATCGTCATACCTCAAGGGGACTTAGAGTAATTTAATTTGTTTGATGTTTGGTATATCTTTAATATTTAAGATATTTCTTATTTTAATTTTATATCTTTTAGTTATTTTTTATAATTTTGTACTTTTTTAATATTTTAATATTTTATATTTTTAAAATATTAAAATTTTTGACGTATTGTTAATTTGAAATATGATCTACAATGATAGGATTAAAATATCTATTATTAAAAATGAGTTCACGAAATAGGACTTTAGTTAATTTTCCCCGTTAAAGAATACGCTTGTTGCACCAAAAAATATTTCTTGTTTCTATTCTAATAGTACATGACTATGGTTGGCCCTTTTATAAGCCCAGTTCTCTTTGTATAGAAAGGTCCGTCAGTCTCTTAGGGTTATAGACATATATATAACTCTATGTAATACCGAAAGAAATAGTGTTGTCAATACAGAATGTTTATACACACCGATGATTATTGATTTTACATTGTCTATCAAGCAGCATTTTATTTGATTAACCGCACCCCTACTCCTCCCTGGCACATCAGTCCCCGTATGAGCTGCTATTTTCAAAATCCCTAGACTACACTTTTCTTAAAGTGTTTGGTTGTGCTATATGACCTAATCTTCACTCCTACAATAACAAGCTATCTTTTCGCTCTCAGCTATGTGTTTTTGTGGGATACAGTTCTGACCATAAAGGCTATCTTTGAAATACCCCTAAGGTTTATGAATTAATGAAAGAATTAAATATAACCTTAAACACATTTATATAACTAAGAATATATAAATTATTGGATGGATTTAAGTATTGTGATGTGCATAAACTAACAAAATCACCAAATCCATAAGGAATTTGTAAAAACCGAGCGTTCCAACAGTCGCAAAAGGGGTATTTTACCCCAAGAACACAGTTCCGGACGTCCGGAACCATGTTCCAGACGCCATGAACAAGTAGAGCTCAGGGGCAATTCCAGTTCGGCCCCGGAATAGTGCGTTCCGGACATACGGAACCACCCCCGAAACCACTGGACTGCACACCCACCAATTTTGTAATTGCTCTAAAAACTTCGTTATAACTCTGTTTCAATTCCGTTTGTTCCTACGCACTTATCTTTCATCCTCTATTACATGGAAGAGGAAAATATAAGAATATAAATGTTTGGGTCAGATGAAAAATAGTAACAACTTAAGGGTGAAACCATGGCTAAACATACCTTAAGAAGTCTTAATGACTTATGGATAATATAATCAATCAAGGAATACAAACTATGCTCATTAAGACAAGGAAATCATGTTGGTAAATAAACTAACACAAGTTATAAGCCCAAATGTACAAGTTATAAATCATAACATAAAAAATAAAGTAAAAGACAACCTTACCCTTGGCTGAAAGTAGTTGGGCGGAAATCTCATGCCAGCCATGCCCATCTTCAAATGTCACTCTAAAAATATATCTCCTAAAGCTTGCCATGTCACCTTGTCAAAAAGTAGAGGAAGCTACCTAACTAAGACCCATGCTTTCTTTTCAACCCTCAAAAGTCAAATTATACACTCTCTCTCCTTCACTCCCCACTTCAGCCGTAGACACTCCCATTATCTTCTCCATTACTGCAAATTGAAGCTCTTGAGCTCTCTTGGTAGAAAATCAACTCCAAGAGCATAAGGTAAGCTCTTAAAGTGTATAATAAATCTTTCTCTTCCTATTTCAAGGGCTATCCAATGAGCTAAATTCCAACTCATTTCCACCTCTATTCTAGGTTGAGTTCATCTTGCTAGTAAGGGGTTGAAAACCGGCTGAAGCAAGTGTGGGAGCAAGAAAGACAAAAAAACATCTTTAAGGTAAAAATGGTGCTCTAAGCTTCTACTTCCACTTCTAATCTTTGGATGGCTGGGTTCTTTGAGTTATTCCACTCATTTACTTTCCCTTAACATGCTAGAACACTAACCCCTTCAAGATCCAAAGTTGGTGTCCAAAAGTACTCAACAATCAACCTTTGAGGGGTTTTCGAAGAGTAAGTGTTTTAGGACTTCTCCTTGTGATTTATTCAGCCATTTTGGCATATATTAAGAGTAGAATTAACACCCTTCATGCCCTTCAAAAATAGGCCGAGTTCTACCTTGGGAAGGCTTTGTGATTCCAAGGTAATTTCACCTTAAAAATCCACGTTTTAAGGCTTGTAATATTTCTTATGGTTAGTTCAATTTTGGGAACTTGACTATATCATATTCTTTCTGTTATAACATATTTATAAGCTTCATAAACTTTCTCCCCATCTTGCCGTGGCCAAACAAGCTTAAAGCTCCCTTAAATCAAGGTATACCATCTTAATATTACATTTATATGCCTTTGGAGCTTATGTTTAATTTATGCCATGAGTGAACAGGTTTAAATGGTCATTTTTGACTTCAAAAATGACTATGAAATGTTATAGGAAACCTTGACTAACTAATTAAGTGGTTAAATAACATAATTGTCAAATTTAAGACATTATGTGGAAGTTTGGTGAATAATGGAAAAATCTGGAGCAAGGCCGAGAGTTTACAATGTTTTTGATGACATTTAGGTGTAATTTATATTACAAGTTCAAAGTTGTAATAAGGCCATGCCATTAGGCCATTTTATTTAAGTTATTTAAGCTTAAAAGTACATTTAAATTAATTTATGCACTTAGCATAATATTTGGGGTATAAACCATAAATAAATAAAATTTGGAGGGCTGTAGGAGATTAGAGCCGTAAACTAGGTATTTAAATGAGTTTAAATGGAAATTAAAAGATTTTATAAAGTTTTGGGGTTAAATTGTAAATATTGGAAAGATTGAGGTAATTCTGGTAATTACCGAGAATTAGGGGTCAAAACTATGTTAGAGGTCAAATGTTGACCATATAAGAGACTTTGACCAAATTTGGTAATTTATTGAATTAAATACTAGCTTATAATAAGTTATGTATTAAATTGTAAAAGATATATAATATTTGGGGTGTGTTTGGAATTACCAAAATTTATGGCTATAAAATGAAGTTTATAACAGACCTTGGTCTGTTAGGACTGTATAGAAATTTATTGGGTTGAATTTGGAGTTAAAATGAATTATATGTATAATATATAGTTTATTATGACATTGTTACACTATGAATAATAAATGGGGTAAAATGGTAATTTTATAAAGTTGAAGGGTTGGAAAATAAATTCTGGACAGATTGGGGTCTGTTTGGAATCTTACAAATATATAACCATAGGTTATACAAATATAATGGTATAAATATCATAATATAAGATATATGATATAAGTGTAACAATGTAATAACATTTGGGGTTATTATGTAATTTTTAAAAGTATAGGCGAAAAGAATAAAAATTGAGAGACTTAGGGTCTGTTGGTATTTTAGGACATATTATAACTATAGGTTATAAATGGTAAATTGGTATAAATGTATAAAATATAGTTTATGACTATAATGTAACATTATATAAATAATGTGGTGGTTTTGTAAATAAAAGAAATATAAGAGGCTGTTATGGTAATATGAAGTGTTTGTAAATGAAATTTATATTATGGTTTATAATGTTATAAGGGGGGCAAGAAATACAAGATAGTAATATTCATTATGGAAGGATGAATGTATTATAAGAAATACCACATACTAATTAATGGTCCCATGCATAATTCATATATATAAATAAATATATGGTATGGAGTTAATTATATAGTATGGTAGGATGACCATATAATATCATAAGTGTGATGACATATAATGAGGAGAAAAGAATTATAAACATTAGATAAGGAATTCTAATGTTATAATGTGTACATAAAATAATAATGAACTATATGATTCAAGATATTTTATATGAATTATAAAGTATTATATACTTGGGTAAAGTTAACCAAGATAACTACAACTTGACTTGGTCAACTCAATTGACCAACTTTTGGGTAATAAAATACTAAGGAAAAGTATATAACATAAGGTCAAGTTATACATAAAATATAGTGACAACTATAAAAATATACAATGGTATAATATTGTACATGCGATAATGACTATATATCAAAGAATATATATATATATATATATATATATATATATATATATATATATAATACCAAACCAAACCTATAATAAAAGAATATAATTGTAGGAGGTTATATCATAGTTAATAATGTACAACAATATAACACTGACATAGCGAAACCCGGAAACCCGAGAACTGACAGTGTTATAATAACGGGGAATTAATCGAGAATGATTATTGACGGTACGGGGTACCGTATAGTATCGATTTGTATGAGATACTAATACGTAGTGTGATGTGTATTATCAGATTGTTAGAGGCTTTCTCGAGGAGCATCGGATTAGTGTGATAGACATCACGCTAGCATATATTTCGGTGAACGGTATGTTGTTATGTGTCTTGATTGTCTCTAAGGAATTCCTTAGTTCAGACTTCTGTGAAAATCTATGATAAGATTGAATGTCTGGTTGTTTGAATTAATATGCATGAACTGTATATTTATGCTGCTTTATTATTACTGTTGCGCGATAACAGTACTGTTCGTATATACAGACATATATATAAAATGAATTAGCGGCAATGATGCTATCTTATATGTGTAATATAAGGAACGTAAGAATAACGTTGTAGCATAAGATAATAAGATAGATATTATCCGAGACTTATATACGGAGCATGGGCCTATTTAACGCCGCTCTCATATCTTACATTCGAATGGTATGAATCACTTAGAAAAACTAAGTATAAGACCTTAATTAATTAAGGCACACACATTCGAAATGTTGCACTGGATCCCGAGTTATACTTAGGATTGGATTAATGACCTTAGTCTGCAGTGTATGGGAATGGTAATGTGATGCGATGGTATAGATAAATCCAAGAGGATGTGCGTGTTGTGATCACAAAAATGATACCAGGATGTCCGCGTACTGGTCTGTAAGTATCAAAAGAAATTCTCGTGAACTAGAATGGTTTCTTTGGTCGGAGACTCTACCGCTGGAGTGGCTACAGCCGTGGGTGACCCGCCATAAGATATGGGTAATATAGAGACACGTCGTTTTAATGAGACGTTGTCATTAGGCATAACTGAACAACTTACGAACAACTACATAGCTCGTATAGTAGGCGAACATTATTGGGGCTTGTATGCCAACACGGGAATCTATACTTGTTTATAATTCTCGTATTTCACCTTGTTTTTTATTGCTTATGTTATATGGTTATGTGTTATATGAAACACATGTGAATGGTTGTTTATTTGTATGGCTATTACTGTTAATTTTTTTACAGTTTAAATGTTAAACCGGTATTGCATGTAAATGAATCTCATGCTCTCGACCAATTAACTGGGGGTCCGAGGGGGCAAGATAGGCATGTAATAACATACTCAGCAGGGGCTGATTCCATACCACAAACCATATTACTTTTCAAGAGAGTAGCTCATTGTCGACGCGGGGCACGACCTTTTGTTTAGTTGTATATTTTGGTATGAACTGGTACGGTTATTTTTGGACTCAAGTTTTGTGAACCGAGGTGTATATATTTTTAGACGCTCATGTGTACGGACTTGTACGGGATGAACTGATGTTGTATTACTTTTGGTATATTAAAACTGCTATCTATCTCTTGTAGTCACTGCGGGAATACGTTTCGTATTGTGATTATTTTGTAACACTTAATTACTCGTATGAGCGAGTAAGAACGGTAACACCAATAGTTTGACAGTCTTTTAATTACCGCTGCGATTTATTTGTTTAAGTACGATGATTAGACAAAAAGTTAGGAGCCGTATTAGTAGGGGTGTTACAATCTTTGCCTCGACCTTCTGAACTCACAAAATTTATATCTCTTGTGATGTTATTTGTGATGAAGATTGCTTTCCCTTTGCTCACTCATCTGCCTCTACCCCTTTACCCTCTATTCCCTCCTTAGATCATGATTTTCATCTCATTCACACACACACTAGCTCCTCATATACCTGATTTACCCTCTGCTCTTACATACCCAACCTATACATATCCCAGTCCACATTCTTCTACACATACTCCTTCACCTACACCTTTTACCTCTCCAGCTCAAGCTAACAGTTCTACCCCATCATCTCTATCTACACCTACAGCTGCAAGCTCCACTCAGTCTCCTGCACCTACAACTACCAATTTCTCTCTACATTCCTCACCTCACACACCAAAAATCTCCCTAGACACCTACCCCTCTCTCATCCACATCCATATCCACATCAAATGATCACTAAAGCCAAAGCAAACATCTCTAAGCCCTTTCCGTACAGATGGTACAATCAACTGGAACATAACTTCTACCACATATATACCCTCAGAACCCACCTTCAAAGAAGCCCTTCTCTACCCTTGCTGGCAGCAAGCTATGCAAACAGAAATCCAAGCTCTCATCTCTACTCATACATAGGTTCCAGTTCCTCCCCCTTTCATGCCAATATTCTTGGCACCAAGTGGATACTCAAGACTAAATACACTGTTGATGGTAAAATTGAACGCAAGAAAGCAAGATTGGTCGCTCAAGGACACACTCAATCCTATGGGCTTGACTATTCTGTCACTTTTAGCCCTGTTATTAAACCCACTACCATCCGTTTGTCCTATCTATTGCTACTAGCCTTCATTGGAATTTTAGATAGATTGACATTCAAAATGCATTCTTACATGGATATATAAAGGAGGACATCTATATGCGACATCCGCAGGGTTTTATTGAGCAATCTGAACCTCACTATGTGTGCAAGCTTAAGCGTTCTCTTTATGGCCTTAAACAGGCACCTCGAGCTTGGTTTTCTAAATTATACGATGTCCTATTATCTATGGGTTTTCATCCATCTAAGGAAGATGCCTCTCTCTTCATCTACTCCGGGCATAATCATCTTCTCTATGTTCTGGTGTATGTTGCTGATTTTATAATCACTGGTTCATCCTCTAACCTAATTGACACATTTGTGACTCACCTATCTGAGTACTTTCCTGTTCGAGATTTGGGCAAATTAGAGGGGGTTGAGGTGGAACACACAAGCAAGGGCCTTTATCTCAGTCAGACAAAATACATCACAAACCTTGTTCAGCGTCACAATTTACAGCACGGTCGACCAACTACCACACCCATGGCAGTCACTACTTCTATTTCTCCCACCGACACTACCCCTTTTGACAAACCTACTCTGTTTCGAAGCACTCTCGACTCTCTACAATATCTCTCCCTCACAGGCCCAGATATAGCTTACTAGTGAGCAAATTATGCCAGAACATGCATAGTCCAACAAATCTACACTAGAAAGCTTTAAAACGGGTTGTTAGTGTAACACCCTGGATTTTACCTTAAATGAAAGTATACGACGATATGAATCTAACACCGCAAATGAAATAAAAAACAGACTTCAAACGAGTCTTAAAACTGAAATTTAAGCTTTGTCCGAACTTGTGTCCGGACGTTGATGCTCGGACACAAGTCGAGAGTTAAAACAAATCAAAGAGTATGAAATGTCCGAGCATTAATCCGAACATGTAAGTTCGGACATATGTCGAGACTTACAGTTAGACCCGTCCTCGCATGCTGTCTGAACATGTAAGTTCAGACAGATGTTCGGACACCACTGAAGTTGCAAAAATAAATGAAACTTTCGGGGCCTGTCACAATGACATTATTATAGTACCATTCACAAGGATGTTTCAAATATATTTTTACAGAATTGTCCGAACATGGATGTCCGGACGAACGTTCGGACAATTCTGTAAAAATATATTTGAAACATCCTTGTGAATGGTACTATAATAATGTCATTGTAATTGCAACCGATGAAGAAATTTTAGAAGCAAAGGTGTCAAGAGTTTAACATCAAAAACCACAGCGAAAATACAAAACAATCCAGAGTGCTACCTCCACACTTAATCCTTGAGTGCTCAGACTTTATTCAATAAAAGATAAATTCTAAAACATTGCAACTCAGAATATTGTATCTCAAAACATTGTAACTCAACTTAAAGTCTCAGAAACAATTCCAGATTTCCTAATCTATGTGATAGCGCGTTTCCCAGTCCCCAACTTCAACAACCATTACCTGCAATCAAAAAGCAATAGACAAAAACACAAAGAGACCGCGCAAATAAAAAAAACTGAGTAAATCTTACCTCATTATGTAAAATACATTTTGAAATATTTTTTATCAGTTATTAATCAGACGAGAGAGACTTTAGCCATGAAGCCACTTTTCCAGAAACAATAGTAATCAACAAAACCATAAAGAGCTTAACAGGAAACAATCACAATTCCAACACGGAGGTCACCTATGGGACCCCCAACAATAATACCACGGACAGTCACCTATGGGACCGTCAAACAATCATAAGCACGGACAGTCACCTATGGGACC